>JAANYP010009107.1:0-21147 GCA_020465985.1 Centrapalus pauciflorus | reverse complement strand
TGTCACACGAGATGGTATCAGAGCAGTTGTTTGAGATTCAAGTGTCCGTGAGGTCTTGATCTCAAACATTAGGTAATGATATGTAGTGGTCTAAGTAATGATCTGAACTAAGATAGGTTATGATCTAGTAATTATAAGTGATTTACTATCATACGGGACAAATAAGTGGTGTCTTTAAACTAATGACATGTTATTAAACAAGTTATATGTTTATATTTTCAGAACATGTCTGGAGGAATGACACCTGAGGAAGCAAGAGAGATGATGCTAGCCATGATGGCCGAGCAGAATAAGATGATACAAGACCAGTTTCGGGCTCGAGATGAGGCCGATGCTAAAAGAAGAGAGGATAAAAGAAAGAACAAGGAGAAGGAAGGAGGAAATAACGAGGAACAAGATGACAACACTGGGTCATCTAACAAACCCCGAGGTTGTCGTTTCAAGGACTTTAAAGGAAATGGGGCCGTGGAGTTTAATGGACTGGGAGATGCTGTTGCCGCACTGGAATGGATAACAGCTACTGAAAGAACATTCCGAATCAGCGATTGTGCTGAGAAGGATATGGTTCGTTATGCAACTGCTATGTTCACGAATGATGCAATCATGTGGTGGAACGCAATGGTGAATGCGTTGACGTTAGAGAAGGTTTCTGATATGACTTGGGCTGAGTTCAAGGACCTGTTCACTCAGCAGTACAGTCCGGTTGATGAGCGCCGGAGGTTGGAAGCAAAGTTTATGGCACTGGTATAGGGGACTAAGACGGTGTCCCAATATGCTGTAGAATTCACGAGGCTGAGTTTGTTTGCGCCTCATCAGGTGGATACTGAGGAAAGGAAAGTAACCAGGTTCGAGGCTGGTCTTGACATTGAGATTAGGAGGGTTATGAGCAACGTCCGCTACCCTACATTTGCTGGCTTACTTGAGGCTGCCAGAAATGTAGAACAGATCTTGATTATGTCGGGCTACTCGATCGGGTCTGCTGCTGCTTCCACCAATCCAACACAGCCGTCACCGCCGAAGCGCCAACGCGAGGGAGGATATTCTGGTTCTTCCCGGTCTTCACAGTACTCACCTCAACAGTCGTATCGCCGACAATCTGGTTCATCTGATCGCGGTCGTGCGCGTGCATACTCCATCAACACTGAGCCGCAGTATTGCAATAAATGTCATCTGGAGCACTTTGGTAAATGCACTAACGGACGTGCTTGTTTTTGCTGTGGGGAGCTGGGCCATTTTCAGAATGACTGCCCAAGGAAGGGTGATGCTTGCTATAAGTGTGGGGTGTGGGGTCACTATAGCAGGAATTGTAGAAAGAATGCTCCAACGGCTGCTGTCCCATCATCAACACGATCGTCTGGAGGTTCGAGTGGTGGTTCAGTTAACCGCCGGGGTCAGTCACAGAGGGCACCTGCTCGTGCTTTTCAGATAACTGCAGAGGAGGCAAGGGAAAATCCGGAAGTCGTCACGGGTACGTTCATAGTTAATTCTATGCCAGCACGAGTTTTATTTGATTCGGGTGCCAATAGGTCGTTTGTTTCTACTGTGTTTGCACAAAGACTTGCCATGCCACTGTCTAAGTTGTCTGCTATACTTGATATTGAAACTGCTAGCAATACTTTAGTTAAGGTAGATCATGTATACCGAAATTGCACGTTAGTAATTGAAGATGTAGTCTTCAATTTAGATCTGATTCCGATAGAGTTCATCGAGTTTGATGTGATAGTCGGAATGGACTGGTTGATCGAGAATGAAGCACATATAGTGTGTAAGAGCCGAATGATAAAGATAACTACCCCGGAGGGGCGTGAGATATGTATATACGGGGATAGGAGAAGTGGGGATCTGTGCCTATTGACTATTGCAAAAGCCCGAAAGCTTGTTGCAAAGGGATGTGATGCCTACTTAGCATATGCGATTGATGCTAAGGCAGAGAAGAGAACGTTGGCCGATGTGCCGGTTGTTTCACAATTCCCGGATGTGTTTCCGGAAGACTTGTCTGGCGTGCCGCCTGAAAGACAAGTAGAATTTAGGATTGACTTGATCCCTGGAGCTGCACCGGTAGCTCGTTCTCCTTATCGTCTTGCCCCAACCGAGATGAAAGAAATGATGACACAACTTCAGGAGTTGTTGGACAAGGGCTTCATTCGGCCGAGTTCATCGCCATGGGGAGCTCCGGTATTGTTTGTAAAGAAGAAAGATGGCACGATGAGGATGTGCATAGATTACCGGGAGCTGAATAAGTTGACTATTAAGAACAAATATCCGTTGCCACGGATAGATGACTTGTTTGACCAGTTACACGGGGCCTGCGTCTTTTCTAAGATCGACTTAAGGTCGGGGTACCATCAGCTGAAAGTAAGGGAAGAAGATGTACCGAAGACAGCTTTCAGAACTCGGTATGGGCATTACGAGTTTCTGGTCATGCCTTTCGGATTAACTAACGCCCCAGTTGTCTTTATGGACTTGATGAATAGGGTTTGTAGACCGATGTTGGATAAGTCGGTGATAGTGTTTATCGATGATATTCTAGTATACTCTAGGTCTGAGGCTGAGCATGCTGAGCATCTTAGGGAGCTGTTAGAGTTGTTGAGGAAAGAAAAGTTGTACGCCAAATTTTCGAAGTGCGAGTTTTGGCTGCAACAGATACAGTTTCTAGGACATGTGATTTCGGGGGCTGGGATTTCGGTAGATCCGACTAAAGTTGAAGCGATAAAGAATTGGGAGCCACCTCAAACAGCTACCGAAGTTAGAAGTTTTCTGGGGTTGGTAGGATATTATCGGAGGTTCATAAAGGATTTTTCTAAGATTGCAGTTCCTCTGACTGCATTAACAAAGAAGAATGCACCTTTTGTCTGGGAAGCAGTGCAGCAAGAAGCGTTTGATATTTTGAAGAAGACGTTAAGTGAGGCACCGATACTTGCCTTACCTGAGGGCAATGATGACTTTGTGGTGTATACCGATGCTTCAAGGTTAGGGTTAGGCGCTGTATTGATGCAACGTGGGAAGGTTATAGCGTATGCTTCAAGACAGTTGAAGCAGCATGAGAAGAATTATTCGACTCATGATCTCGAGTTGACTGCGGTAACGTTTGCATTGAAATTATGGAGGCATTACCTGTACGGTACTAAGTGTCAACTTTACACGGACCATAAGAGCTTAAAGTACATTTTTAGCCAGAAGGAACTTAATATGAGACAGCGTAGGTCTATGGAGCTTATTAAAGACTACGATTGTGAGATACTTTATCATCCCGGGAAGGCTAATGTAGTAGCCGATGCCTTGAGCCGGAAAGCTTATGCTAAGGATTTCTGTTATATGATAACGTCCACTATACTAAGTTCCACGATCATTAACGATGTCAAAGCTGCCCAACTAGAAGCTTTGAAAGAAGAAAATGTCGGTGCTGAGGATATTAGAGTACAGATTAAGAATATGGAAACTAGCGAGTCCGGATTAAAAGGTGTATACGGAAGGATTTGGGTGCCGAAGTATGGTGGTATGAGAAATGTTATCATTGAAGAAGCGCATCAATCTAAATTTTCTGTACATCCCGGGAGCACAAAGATGTACAACGACTTAAAGGCAGACTTTTGGTGGCCGGGATTGAAGAAGGATATCGGCCAGTATGTTGAACGATGTAGGACTTGCCGGTTGGTAAAGGCCGAACATCAACAACCGTACGGCAGTATGCAGCCGCTTCCTATTCCGGAATGGAAGTGGGAGCACATTACAATGGATTTTGTTACAAAGCTGCCAAAGACTAAGCGACAGCATGATGCAGTTTGGGTAATCGTGGATTGGTTAACAAAGTCGGCTCACTTCATACCGATTCGTGAAAGTTATTCGCTGGAGAAATAGCTCAAATTTATATGAACGCGATTGTTTCTAGGCATGGAGTGCCTAAGTCTATTGTATCGGATCGGGATAGCCGGTTTGCTTCGAATTTTTGGTCGGCACTGCAAGAAGGGTTAGGAACGAGAATCGCAATGAGTACGGCCTATCGTCCGCAAACTGATGGCCAAAGTGAATGAACGATCCTTACTTTGGAAGATATGATGAGAGCTTGTGTGTTAGATCTCGGTGGCAACTGGGATGATCATTTGCCACTGATAGAGTTCTCGTACAATAACAGTTACCAAGCGACAATAAAGAAGGCACCGTTCGAGGCACTGTATGGGAGGAGGTGTAGGACTCCTACTTGTTGGAGAGAAACGGGTGAAACGCCGATTGCTGGGCCGGCGTTACTTCAAGAAACGAATGAAAAGATACAATTGATCTGGCAGAACATGAAGGCGGCCCAGGATCGTCAGAAAAGTTACTATGATCGGAGGCACAAACCGATCAATTTTGAAGTTAATGACTGGGTATACTTGAAAGTATCACCCATGAGGGGTGTTACTCGTTTTGTAAAAAGAGGCAAGTTGGCTCCGAGATTCGTCGGACCCTTTAGGATTGTTGAAAAAGTTGGAAATCAGTCTTATCGGTTAGAATTGCCTGAAGGGATGTCGGGCATACATCCAGTATTTCACGTTGGGAATCTCCGAAAATCATTTAACACTGGAAATGAGGATTGGGCAGACCATACAGAACTGCAAGTTGACGAAAGGCTTCGATATGTGGAGGAGCCGGAGTGTGTATTAGATACTAAGATGAAGAAGTTGAGGAGCAAGGAGATAGAAATGGTGCTTATACGTTGGAAGCATCATAAAGGAGCAAATCATACATGGGAAACTAAGTCAGAAATGTTAAGAAAGTATCCGAAACTGTTTGAATCCGAGTAACTTCGAGGACGAAGTTGAGCGTGGTGGAGCCCATGCTGTAACATCCTCGGATTTATTTTACTGTATTTTGGTTAATTAAGTGGAAAATATATGTTTAAGTTAAAATTAAGCAATTATTATGTATTTGGGTTATTTAGAAGTTTGTTGCTATTTTTAAGAAAATTGAACTCAGAATCATTGTTATGGAATATTAAGGAATTAAAAAGTTATTTATGATAATTCTAAGATTAAATCAGTATTTTATGGAACCGGTTAGTTCGAGTGGTGAAATGTGCAAAAATGACGAAAGTTGTATATAAAGGGCAATAGGCTTCATTTTTCTATTTTACACTATCTCACTACTTTATCTCTCTAGAAGTTCTCTCTACATCTCTCTAAGTTATCTCACAAACCGACCGTCAGATTTTTGAGAATTATACGTCAACGGAAAGGTATCGAGGAGTACAACAACAATCTACAATCGGATTTCTGATTTCATACGAATTAAGGTAAGAATCGATCCTTTTAAGTTTATAGTTTCGGTTTTGAAGTAAATTAGAATTCGAATCTGTCATTTTATGTAAATTGGAGCTTGTTTTGCTTGAAATACTGCAAGATTATGATAGTATATGCATAATAGAATCGAATCTAGGTATCATACATGATATATGCATGATTTTTGACTTAGAAATGAAGGATTTAAGCTGAAATGATGAACAGACTCGAATATGTCAAGAACAGAGTCGAAATGCAAGAACAAACTCGAGTTTGGTACTAGATTCGAGTGTGTTTTCGAGTGTAACATTAGATTCGAAGGGGGGGGGGGGGTTCGAATCTACCCCTAGATTCGAATGGAGGGTTCGAATCTATGCCCAGAATCGAATGGGGTTTGAAACTAATGCATGAGGTTCGAATCTATCACCTAAACTCGAATGGAAGTTGAATTTGTGGTATGGGGTTCGAATCTAACCCTAGATTCGAAGGTGAGTTCGAATCTGACCCTAAGGGTTCGAATCTGATGCATATGATTCGAATTGATGCATGGTTTCGAATCTAATCCATTAAATTCGAGTTTAATGCCTAAAATTGAGAATACTACTCTCTAAACTCAAGTATTTTGAATGAAACTCATAAATAACACATAAAATGGCAAGAATTATTCAAAGGACAAGTTATGAACTTGAGATGGGTTCAACTTAATTGTAATATGGATTTGGACATAGACCGAAAGGGGAGAATATATTGCAAAACTTACAAAACATGGTTTTATGGATTTAAATGGTTATTGACACGAGGTATTGTTGTAATTAACTTAACAGGTCCCTTGTGGTGTTGTTTAACCCACAGTGGGGTACTTGGAGGATCCGGTTGAAAGCCCGAAGAGAAATAATATCGGTTAAAAGATAAATTACGCACCCACTGTGAGTATAGTAGATTTCGCATGTTTATATTTGTTTTATGTAAGCTTTGCCTGCTGAGACCTGTTGTTTCATTGATTGTTTGGAATTCTACTAACTTGCGTAGATTTAGATGCACATTCTTACTTGTTGCATGTCCTTTCGGTTGTTGTGCATCTAGTGATGGACCGGTGGGTCGCATCGATTACTCTGATGTTACTATGCTATATGACCTGGAGCTGATCCCTCCTAGGCCCGGTAGGCGGTATGTCATCCCCGATCGTACGTTTGTCTCAGATGGTATGTTTAAATGCCGAGCTTTGAGCTCGAAGGGGCTGCGGCTCTGGTCCGTACTTTGTGTACGAAGAGGATATCCGATGTTGGTCATCTGTGTTATCCTTGGGCTTCATAAAAATTTATAAAATGCGTAATCTATGTATTCACTAAGCATTCGCTTACGTTTTAGTTGTTGTATTTTTACAGGCAAAGGAAAATCTACTGCTGGACCTTCTAGTTAGGTCGTTTGGAAGATTTGGGAGACTCGGCACTATTTAATCGGTAATTGTGATTTGGACAATGTTGTAATATATTCTGGATGATTGTAATAAATGTATGGGTGTGTAGACTTAGACTTGGTACCTTATAGCACCGTAGGGTGTTTAACACTTTTTGCACTACTTTATTTATGTTTTTAATGCTTCCGCACTTAATTTAGGTTATCAGATCATTATGTTATTGTATGTTGGTGATTAATCCTGGGTGTATTGTAATTGGTGGTTGTTGTGGCAAGGGTGTCACACATGTCCTAATGCAATGTCTTGAACGGATGAATTAGGTCATCCTTGGATCCGAATCCGATCCGAATTCTACATCATGCATATACTTATGGTTATATATATATATATACATATATATATATATATATATATATATATATATATATATATATATATATATATATATATATATATATATATATATATATATATACATATAGAATCAGGTTCATCAGCGTACCTATGAGATTCCAGCGTACCCAGCGTACCCTTATGTGAATGATCATTCACATATATTTTTTTTGAATAGACGTGTATAAGACAACATTATAAGACTTTTTTTCAAAAGAAGCAACATCATAAATCTTGTGAATGGTAAAAAAAGATCATGTGAATGGTCATTCACACCATTCACATTGTGTGAAATGACCATTCACATGGATGACCATTCACATCAATATGCATTGAGCATTCACATAATTTTTAAGGACACAGAAAGTGTGAATGTATGTGAAATTCATATATCATGTGTATAACATTAGATTAAACATGGTTATGAGAAAAAAATTTAAAAAAAAGTTTTTTAAGGTCGGTACCTTCGGGTGCACTTGATTTCGAGAGGTACCTTTTTGAACCTGACTCTATATACACATATATATATATATATGTATGTATATAAAATAAAAAGAACACAAAACGCCACATGACGTCACCACGTTCAACCTAACAAGATAAATGCATTTTATTATTTTTAAAATAAAATAAAATGAAAGATAAATACAATTTATTATTTTCTAATATCTATAAATATTAATAATTAATTAATTCTATCTATTATTTAATAATGTTATTTACCATCATTATCTATCTGACATTTGTTAATTTTTTGTTAATCTAAATTTAAACTTTAAGAAATCTTAATTTATATAATTTATTTATAAACTTCATATAAAACATTAAAATAAATAAGATGTAACATCCCGGATTTGAGCCTGGTACGTGGATTTAATTTATTGGCTCATTATTTTAATATTATTGCGTTGTTCCAATTAAATCCCGTTTCGTGGATTTAACGTGTCGAGACCGAGTGATACGTGTCTCCGGGTTAGTAACTAGTGGATTATTATAATCATCGAGATCGTGGATTTAATTGAGTCCTGATAATATTAATTGTGAAAAAGTGAAATCGGGTTCGGATTTAGCGGGTTTGGGACTTGCTTAATTAAGGAAGTGGATATATATGTATATGTGACCTTATCCCTTTTCACTTCTCCTTCTCAAACCTAGAAACGTGAGTGTGTGCTGTGTGTTATGGAGCTGCAAAGAAGTCTTCAACTCTTGAATTTGGTTGCTGGAGTTGTGTTCTTCCTCCATCTTGTGTCATTGAAGCTTCAAAGGTAAGAGCTATGAGTTTTGATGGCTAAAATCTTGAGATATGTATGTGTTATATGTAGGGTTTGCTTCTGAATTAGTATGGGTCGAATTCACGTGAATTTGTATGTATTTTGTTCCTGGAGATGAGAAGTGAGGGGTTAAAACCCCTGGTTCAGCCATGGAAATCGTAGGTCAGGGTGCAGAACACTGCTTGGTCGCGGCGCGACCATCAGAGGTCTAGCGGCGCGAGCCGCAGCCTGCAGGAGAAATTTGACTTGAGGCTTATGGGGGAGTCTTGGGTCGTTATTGGTTTGGGTCCCTTCGGGATAGTGTTGGGTTGAGTTTTTTGAATTTTGAGTCTTGGTGGGAGTTCCGTAAAGGGATTTCGGGGATCAGTTATCCTTTCGGGAGTGTGTTTCGGGTTTAGTTCAATTGTGATAATTATATTCGACTTGAGTTGTGTGGTTATTGAGCTTGTATTAACATATGAGATTCGTGACGTTACAGGTTCTAGCCGATCACGTGCCGAGTCGCGTTAGAGTTTCGGGTTCCAGTTGAAATCGGGTACTCGGTGAGTACTCGAGTTCTTTCTAAACACACGTGCATTTTATGAGTCGTCTATTTGATTGCAATATTTGTGTATGAGACTGTGGTAGCACGCAGGTATAAGTTTCTCTACCCTATACGTGCTATATGTGTTTGAGTTGCAGGTGTCCGCGATATGTGATCGTGCAGGCTGACTGTCCCTAACGAGTCACGAAGTATGAGACTGTATATATACAACAGTGTTATTTCTAGGTCGCTCCTGTGCCTATTGAGTAGCTAACCGCTGCTGTGTGCGGCCTGTTAGCTGGGGAACAGCGTCCCCTTTTGAGCAGAGATACGTGTTGTGTATTGAGCCGTGTTATGTGTATGGAGATATATGTGTGTTGTGTATGCTATATGTGTTTATCTGCAGTGTGTAACCCTCGCGTACTCACGAGCTTCCCAGCTTATGTTTTCGAGTCTTCCGTGTCTCAGGCAGTCGTAGTGTGGGATCTCAGTCGCAGCAGCCGCCGAAGTAGGAGCTGGGTTTAGAGCCGTATTTGTGTAATCTGCTGCATGTTGTTATTAGCTTTTGAGAACTGTTACATCTGATCTATCTATGTGTGATATTAGTGTTCAGTCGTGCTTGTGTATCAGTATCAGCATGTGACGACTTTGTATTAAAGTTTTAATTAATAGTGATTTTCAGTTAACCCTATGACGTGTGCCTTATGAGATGCTTGCGTTATTGCCACTTATGATGAGATATTGACGTGGCATTTGTGTGAGAAATGTGGGTGTTACAGCTTGGTATCAGAGCTTGTGGTTTCAGTATTGAGTATAAGTGGATGCTTGAGCTTTTACCGTGTTCATATCCGCGGGATTTTTCCCTGAGACTGAGTTGAGCGGAATTAACTGACCTAGATTATTGTATAACGCTAGGTGGTCGATCTGTTATCTTACATTTGTGATATGTGCAGGTAGTTATGGCAGACCATGGAGAGGGATCAGGGCCCGAGAGGCCAGCGGGAGACGAGTACATCCGTCGGTCAGAGATGCTAGCAGTTTTGACTCAGTTCTATAGAGAGAGGGATCGGCAACAGAGATCAGATCCGCAGCCAGTTACTAGTGTAGAGACAGGGGTTGGGGCATCTTCTTCATCTTCTTTGAGGGGTTGGTCCTTTAAGGACTTTATGGCAGGAGTCCCACCTCAGTTCCGAGCCAGTGGTGAGCCGGGCGCGGCTATGGCTTGGGAGAGAGAGATTGAGGCGGCTTTCCGAGTCGCCCATGTTGATCCTAGGGATATGGTAGGTTATGCAGCCTATTTGCTAATGGGAGGAGCTTCACAGTGGTGGAAGTCCATTGAGTCATCGATGACTACAGCTGCACCTTATGCCATGTCGTAGAGGCAGTTCCGTGCCATCTTTGAGCTTCAGTATATTCCCCACGACGAGCTCCGGGAAATGGAGCGTCGTTTCTTACACCTCCAGCAGGGCAGTATGTCGGTTCAGCAGTATGTGGACAGATTTAATGAGTATGGCCAGTTTGCACCCCAGCATGTTGATACCGAGGTTTGTAAGGCTGATGCCTTCATTGATGGTTTGAGATCTGACATCCGGGAGTTTGCCGGGCTTCATGACACTCCTACGTTTGCGAGAGCCTTGGAGTTGGCTCGAGTGAGAGAGAGAGAGATTGAGAGACAGAGGGGTCAGCCTCCATCCCAGAGACAGAGGACAGGGACGTCTGAGCAGTCCCGTGGTTACTACCGAGAACCTCAGGATATCCAGAGAGAGAGAGAGAGAGCCTGAGAAGCAGTAGAGTCAGGGACAAGGTTCGGGATTCCGTAGGGACAGAGACAGAGGCAGAGACCGTAGGTCCAGGAGATCAGGGCAGTATCAGGAGTCGGGGGCGGCCAGTCAGAGTCAGGGTCAGACTTCCTGTTATAGCGCTCCTAGCCAGAGTCAGTGCAGCGTGGGGCAGGGGTCCCAGCCATCAGGGAGTCGGGCAGACAGTTCAGCCGGGGAGAGACACTGTCAGAGGTTCCGCCGCCGTCATTCCGGTTCTTGTATGTCGGAGCAGCCCCGATGTTATCATTGTGGACAGTATGGCCACACTTCTTTCACCTGTACCTCGAGAGATTCCCTGTGCTTCCGCTGTGGCAGGCCAGGTCATGTTGCTAGAGACTGTCCGGATGCGCCGCCAGCTGTGCAGGGAGCGAGCACTAGCGGTGCTAGAGCAGAGCCTTCATCTTCTAGGCGTCGAGAGTCAGCGCCTAGAGGCCGAGGCAGAGTGTTTCAGGCTACGGCAGAGGAGGCCCGCGAGTCCACAGATGTTGTTTTTGGTACGTACATCCTGAACGGGCTTAGTGCTCATGTTTTGTTTGATTCTGGAGCGGATCGCTCGTATGTGTCTGTTATGTTTTGTGCATATTTTTCTGTGTCTCCTACTGCTTTACCTGTTCCGTTAGTTGTTGAGAGGGTAGATGGTAGTACAACATTAGTGAGCCGGGTATTTCGAGATTGTGTTTTGGATATCGATGCTCACCGGTTTTTGATTGATTTGTTACCGATAGAGAATAGTAGTTTTGACATGATAATGGGTATGGATTGGATGACAGCTAGACAGGCCGACATTCTGTGCGCGAAGAAGATGATCCGGATACCCATTTCAGACAGTGAGAGTGTGACTGTATATGGCGAGAGGCACCGAGGTGAGATCGGCATTGTTTCGATGGCCAGAGCTCAGAGGTATGTTGCGAAGGGGTGCGAGACCTTTTTGGCTTATGTTGTTGACGCCAGATTGGAGAAGAAGACTATAGCTGATATACCCGTGATTAGAGGGTTCCCTGAGGTATTCCCAGAGGAATTGCCTGGGTTACTGCCAGATCGTCATGTCGAGTTTCGTATAGACCTTATCCCTGGAGCGGTGCCTATTGCGAAGACGCCTTATAGGCTGGCACCTACCAAGATGAGAGAGATGATGTCATAGCTTCAGGAGTTGCTGGATCGTGGATTTATCCGTCCAAGTTCGTCCCCGTGGGGAGCTCCCGTGTTGTTTGTAAAGAAGAAGGACGGTTCCATGCGGATGTGTATTGATTATCGAAAGTTAAATAAAGTGACGGTGAAGAACCGATATCCGCTTCCACGCATCGACGATCTGTTTGACCAGTTGCAGGGTTCGAGCTTCTTTTCGAAGATAGACTTGAGATCAGGTTATCATCAATTGAGAGTTATAGACGAAGATGTCCCGAAGACTGCGTTTCGGACGAGATACGGCCATTATGAGTTCCTTGTGATGCCCTTCGGATTGACTAACGCACCCGGGGCATTCATGGATTTGATGAACAGGGTGTGTAGATCTATGTTGGATCGGTTTGTGATTGTCTTCATTGATGACATCCTGATATATTCGAGGAGTGCCGAGGACCACGAGCAGCACTTGCGAGAGGTTTTATCCGTGCTGCGAAAGGAGCGACTTTATGCGAAGTTCTCCAAGTGCGAGTTCTGGTTGCGCGAGGTCCAGTTTCTAGGGCATGTTGTGAGCGCCGAGGGTATTTCAGTGGATCCGGCGAAGATTGAGGTCGTCATGAGTTGGGAGCCGCCGAAGAATGTGCCTGAGATCCGCAGCTTTCTGGGATTAGCCGGGTATTATCGACGCTTCATCTAGGACTTCTCGAGGATGGACAGGCCGTTGACGAAATTGACACGGCAGTCCGTTCCTTTCGTTTGGTCCGATGAGCAGGAGTTGGCCTTTAGGGAGCTGAAGTCCCGGTTATGTCAGGCTCCGGTGTTAGCATTGCCGGAGGGTACAGAGGATTTCGTGGTCTATTGTGATGCATCGGGTACTGGGTTGGGTTGTATTCTGATGCAGCGAGGCAATGTGATAGCGTATGCGTCGCGACAGTTGAAGACCTACGAGGAGAATCATACCGTGGATGACCTTGAGTTGGACGCGATAGTGTATTCGTTGAAGATATGGCGTCATTATCTGTACGGGTCTCGATTTGTGGTGTATACAGATCATAAGAGTCTTCAACATCTATTTAGTCAGAAAGAGTTGAATATGAGACAGCGGCGCAGCCTCGAGTTACTGAAGGATTATGACTGCGAGATTCAGTTTCATCCGGGTAGGGCCAATGTGGTGGCCGATGCGTTGAGTCCCAAGGTGTGCGGTCAGACAGTGGTTTCCCGAGCAGCGAGGCTCGAGGTCACCTCGCCTCTAGTGGATAGTTTGAGGATAGCTCAGTTAGAGGGTCTGCGGGCAGCGAATGTGAAGAGAGAGCGACTTGCAGGGCAGCTTGATGTGCTGAGCAGAGATAGCAGAGGCTTATATGTGTTTCACGATCGGGTTTGGGTTCCGAGAGTCGGTAATCTGCGGCAGCTGATTTTAGTTGAGTCGCACCGATCGAGACTGTCTATCCACCCCGGGATCACCAAGATGTATCGAGATCTGCGTGAGTTCTATTGGTGGCCTGGGATGAAGAGAGATGTGGGCCGATATGTCGAAGAGTGCATGACTTGTTTGCGAGTTAAGGCCGAGCATCAGAAGCCTCATGGGCATCTGCAGCCTCTAGAGATCCCCGAGTGGAAGTGGTATCATATCATGATGGATTTTATTGTCAGACTTCCACGCACGGTTCGAGGCAATGATATGATCTGGGTGATTGTGGATCGATTGACCAAGAGTGCCCACTTTCTAGCGGTTCGGGGCACCATTACAATGGTTCAGTTGGCTCGATTGTACATTAATGAGATAGTTTCGAGGCACGGTGTTCCGATGTCGATTACGTTTGACAGAGATACGCGGTTCACATCGAGGTTCTGGCAGAGTTTTCAGCGCGAGTTAGGGACGAGAGTTCAGTTGAGTACATCATACAGACCTCAGACAGACGGGCAGACAAAGCGGACGAATCAGACAATCGAGGATATGCTCCGAGCTTGTGCGATTGATTTCAGTGGTAGTTGGGACGTTCACTTGCCGTTGGTCGAGTTTGCGTACAACAATAGCTACCATACCTCTATTAAGATGGCTCCATTCGAGGCACTGTATGGGCGTAAGTGCCTAACCCCTGTGTGTTGGGGCGAGGTCGGCAAGCAACCTATCAGTGGACCTGAGTTGCTATAGGAGACGAGCGACAAGGTGGCGGTTATTCGTGAGCATATGAGAGTGGCACAGAGCCAGCAGAAGAGTTATGCCGATCGTCGTCTGACTGAGCTTGAGTTCAGTGTCGGGGACCGCGTTATGCTGAAAGTATCGTCGTGGAAAGGGATTATCAGATTCAGACACCGAGGTAAGCTGACTCCGCGGTACATCGGTCCGTTTGAGATTATAGCCAGAGTCCGAGATCAGGCATACAGACTGAGACTACCTCCCGAGTTGGCCGGAGTCCACGATACATTCCATGTGAGTCATCTGAGGAAATGTTTGGCCAAAGACGATCAGTTCGTGCCGCTATCCGAGATCACCGTGGATAATCATTTGAGATATGTCGAGCAGCCTGAGGCGATTACTGACCGGAAGGTGAAACGATTGAGGAATAAAGAGATCGCGCTAATACTCGTTCAGTGGAGGCATCATAAGGGTACTAGTGCCACCTGGGAACCCGAGGCCGATATGAGGAGTCGATATCCGTAGCTGTTTCCGAGTCCAAGCTAGATTCCGGGACGGAATCTTTTTAAGAAGAAAGGATTTGTAACATCCCGGATTTGAGCCTGGTACGTGGATTTAATTTATTGGCTCATTATTTTAATATTATTGCGTTGTTCCAATTAAATTCCGTTTCGTGGATTTAACGTGTCGAGACTGAGTGATACGTGTCTCCGGGTTAGTAACTAGTGAATTATTATAATCATCGAGATCGTGGATTTAATTGGGTCCTGATAATATTAATTGTGAAAAAGTGAAATCGGGTTAGGATTTAGCGGGTTCGGGACTTGCTTAATTAAGGAAGTGGATATATATGTATATGTGACCTTATCCCTTTTCACTTCTCCTTCTCAAACATAGAAACGTGAGTGTGTGGTTTGTGTGTTCTGGAGCTGCAAAGAAGTCTTCAAATCTTGAATTTGGTTGCTTGAGTTGTGTTCTTCCTCCATCTTGTGTCCTTGAAGCTTCAAAGGTAAGAGCTATGAGTTTTGATGGCTAAAATCTTGAGATATGTATGTGTTATATGTAGGGTTTGCTTCTGAATTAGTATGGGTCGAATTCATGTGAATTTGTATGTATTTTTTTGCTGGAGATGAGAAGTGAGGGGTTAAAACCTCTGGTTCAGCCATGGAAATCGCAGGTCAGGGTGCAGAACACCGCTTGGTCGCGGCGCAACTATCAGAGGTCTAGCGGCGTGAGCCGCAGCCTGCAGGAGAAATTCGACTTGAGGCTTATGGGGGTGTCTTGGGTCGTTATTGGTTTGGGTCCCTTCGGGATAGTGTCAGGTTGAGTTGTTTGAATTTTGAGTCTTGATGGGAGTTCCGTAAAGGGATTTCGGGGATCGATTATCCGTTCGGGAGTGTGTTTCGGGTTTAGCTCAATTTTGTTAATTATATTCGACTTGAGTTGTGTGGTTATTGAGCTTGTGTTAACATATGAGATTCGTGACGTTACAGGTTCTACCCGATCACGTGCTGAGCCGCGTTAGAGTTTCGGGTTCCAGTTGAAATCGGGTAGTCGGTGAGTACTCGAGTTCTTTCTAAACACACGTGCATTTTATGAGTCGTCTATGTGATTGCAATATATGTGTATGAGACTGTGGTAGCACGCATGTATGAGTTTATCTATCCTATACGTGCTATATGTGTTTGAGTTACAGGTGTCCGCGATATGTGATCGTGCAGGCTGACTGTCCCTAACCAGTCACGAAGTATGAGACTGTATATATACAGCAGTGTTATTGCCAGGTCGCTCCTGTGCCTATTGAGTAGCTAACCGCTGCTGTGTGCGGCCTGTTAGCTGGGCAACGGCGTCCCCTTTTGAGCAGAGATACGTGTTGTACATTGAGCCGTGTTATGTGTATGGAGATATATGTGTGTTGTGTATGCTATATGTGTTTATCTGCAGTGTCTAACCCTCGCGTACTCACGAGCTTCCCAGCTTATGTTTTCGAGTCTTCCGTGTCTCAGGCAGTCGTAGTGTGGGATCTCAGTCGCAGCAGCCGACGAAGTAGGAGCTGGGTTTAGAGCCGTATTTGTGTAATCTACTGCATGTTGTTATTAGCTTTTGAGAACTGTTATATCTGATCTATCTATGTATGATATTAGTTTTCAGTCGTGCTTGTGTATCAGTATCAGCATGTGACGACTTTGTATTAAAGTTTTAATTAATAGCGATTTTCAGTTAACCCTATGACGTGTGCCTTATGAGATGCTTGCGTTATTGCCACTTATGATGAGATATTGACGTGACATTTGTGTGAGAAATGTGGGTGTTACATAAGATTATACTTAAATGAAAAAAATACAATATTATTGAATTACATCTAGAAAAGATAAAATACAAACTATTATTTTTAAAAAAATTAATTAATAAATAATAAATAATTAACTATATCCACTATTTGAGAATATCCAATAATGTCATTTGTCATTATTATCTATTTACCAATTGTTTTTTTTTTTTTAACTAATTTAAAGAAAAACTCAAAAAAAAAAAAATTAAATTACATAATCTATACATAAACTTCAAATTATATTTATAAACTACACCATCTTAAACTATATCAATTAAAAATATATAAGTATATTATAAATGACGTTATTTACAATTATCTATTTGACATTTGTTAACTTTTAGTTAATCTAAATCTAAACTTAAAAGATCTTAAATTGTACATTTTATCTATAAACTTCAAATAAAATATTAAAATAAATAAGATTATATTTTAAATGAAAAAAAAGACAATATTATTAAATTACATCTAGAAGAGAAAAATACATATTATGTTTTTAAAATAAAAAATTAATAATTAATAATTAACTATATCCACAATTTGACATTATCCAATAATGTCATTTGCCATTATTATCTATTTAACATTTGTTTTTTTAACTTATCTAAACATAAACTTCAAAAGAAAATCTTATATTACATAATCTATACATAAACTTCAAATTATATTTATAAATTACAAAATCTTAAATTATATCAATTAAAAATATCTAAGTATATTATAAAACATTAAAATAAATAAAATTATATTTGGAAAAAAAAAAAAAGACAATATTAATAAAAAAAACATATGTCATAACATGCTTTGTTAATTTAGAAATAAAAAATTTAAAAGAATGTTAAAAAATAACTATTATTCACTTATATTAAAAAATATAGATATATAATATTTTTGACAAATAAATTTATGTTTCTTGTTTTTTTTTCCTAATAATTAATATTTATATTGTTTAATTATAAGTTTACATACGTATTATATAAGCAATTATCCTTTAAAATTTATACACGTAATACGTGGGTTCATAAACTTGTGTGTGTGTGTGTGTGTGTGTGTATATATATATATATACATACATACATATATATATATATATATATATATATATATATATATATATATATATATATATATATATATATATATATATATATATATATATATATATATATATATATATATATATATATATATATAGATAGTCAGATTCAAATAAATATATCTCGAAATCAAGTGCACCCGAAGGTACCAACCTTAAAAAACTTTTTTAAAACTTTTTTTCACATAATCATGTTCAATTTAATGTTATACGCATGATATATGAATTTCTGTTGGTACACCCTGTGTGACGATAGCAGTCTAATCGATTATGATTTAGGTAATATTCTGAGTTATCCAGTATTTTGATATATATGCTTAATATGTGTTTGTCTGTTATTGATTGTGTGTTTGAACTTGATGTAACATATTACAAGAAGTTCAAACATAAAGGTCAAAGATTATGTCAAGCATAAGTTAAAACATAAGTTTCATCACTTAAGTGTTTAAGTGTATTGGCTAGATTCGAATAGGTTAAGGAAGGCATTCGAATCTGTGATAGATTCGAATGTATCCATAGATTCGAATATAGGTTAGATTCGAATCTGTCAGATGGACAGATTCGAATAGGGCCTTAGGCCAGATTCGAGGTTGGCCCACAACAGACTCGAATCAGGGTCTATAATTAGGGATAGACTCGAATGATTAGCAGACTTTTGGCAGAATTCGTGAGGAATTAAGCAATAGGCGATCTCGAGTTTATCAGCTAGGTGAGTCCCGTTTCGGAGAGAATTAGTACGTAGGATCGTTCGTGTGTCGTTCGTTCAGCGTCTAATAGTCTCCGTGTTTCCGTTGGTTGAGAGTTGTCCGTCTAACCGTCAACGAGGATTCCGCACTCGTTAACGGATCCGCGTCTAGATAGATCTTGCAGTCGTAGACCTTACAAGTGGTATCAGAGCCTACGGAGTGTTCGTGGTGTTCTTCGTGTTCATCAGATACATTCTAGGTTTCTTGACGCTAGTTGGACGGTTTTTCTCTCAAAAACGTGTTTTTGAGCTTAGCAAATTCATATTCGGGAAACACTTTGTCGTTTTTCACGTTTTTGGTCGAAATCATTATTTTTCGTTTGAAAAATAGTGATTTAATCCGTAAAACGTCAAAAAATCAAAGTGTTAGCCGTTTTTCGAGTTTGCGGCGCTCGAATCTATAGGGGTAATTAGGGTTTTACTTTATTTTCGAGTCTAACCAAATACGCTCCTTTCAAGTCAATTTCAGTCAGTTTCGAGTCTGTGACTTTTCGAATCTGTTAATATATTCGAATTTGATCTCGAGTCTATATTGTTTCGAGTTTGTTTCGAGTTGGTTACTGTTTCGAGTCTGTGCTTCGATTCTGCTGAATTTCGATTCTATTGTGCCTTCGATTCTAAGGGTCTTCGAGTCTAAGGGGTCCTTCGAATCTATCATATCTTCGAATCTAAGGAATTGTTCGAATCTGACATATTTCGAATCTAATTGAATTAAAATACTTAATCGAATTTAATCCCAAATAAATTGGAATCTAATTACATTCGAATCTATCTAGATTCGAAAGAGTTAATTCACATTAGTTTCGAATTAAATTAATTAAGTCTAAATTCAATTTGTTTCAGAAAAGATGTCAAACCTTCAGAAATTTCTTGAGATGGATCACGAAGTTGGGAAGGCCAATGCACCACCTAAGCTGATGAAAGTTGAGGATTACTACTGGTGGAAGGACAGATTTACGGATTTTGTACGATTCAACGATATGCGCATGTGGGTGTGCATTGATGAAGGGTACATTCCACCAGTTTCTGAGGTTGAAGGCCGTCAAAAGGTCTTGTCATATCAAATGATGAAAGAAGATGACAAGAAACTATTTGAAGCTGAAAACAAGGCTTTCTCTATTATCCGTATGGCGTTACCTCAAGATATCTTGCACACATTTCGGACTCAAAGGACGTCGAAAGAACTTTGGGAGTCTCTCCAGAAAAGGTGTGAGGGTAATCCACGGGTACGTAGAAAGCGTACAGAGCTGTTGACCCAACAGTTTGCAATTTTCAAGGCTCTTAAGGATGAACAGTTGGATGATATTATCACACGATTCTATCATCTGATAACAGAGCTTGAAAGTCATGGCATTGAGTACTCGGACAGTGACAAGAACAACAAGCTTCTTGATTCCCTACCAGCCAAATGGGCTATGTACGTGGCAATGATTAAGCTGAATGAAGATAAATACTATGCTCAATCACTGGATGACATCGTGGGAACGTTGAGGGCATATCACTTCGAAATGATAAAGGCTGAGACTGATTACGAGCAAGTCCAAAATCCGGCTATGTATTTTGGAAAGACGTCAAAATCATCAGTGACAGCTGATCAGAAGAGTGCTACAGCGTTTTTCACCGGAGAAACGTCATCGCCACCAGAGTCCGAAGACTCACTAAATCGCGCGTTCTTAGGGTTAGGAAGATCGGAAGAACCGCAACCTCAAGTCCAACAGGCATCGACCAGTCAGAGCTATTCGAAGATGCCAATGAGCGCAAAGTCGGCGGAAGAACATCTGAATCTGCTTGCTTCGTTTGTGGCCGCATACGGAAATTGCGTTCAAGGGAAGATAAATGATCCGGCTCTTTGGGATGAAGATTACGATCAGGTCGACCCTGATGACTTAGAGGAAATGGATCTGAAATGGCAACTGGCCATGGTAACCCAGAGGGTTAAGAGATTCATAAAGAGAACTGGGAGGAATCTGCAGATGAACAACAAGGGGATAGGTTTTGATAAGTCCAAGGTGAAATGCTATAACTGTCAGGGATTGGGACACTTCGCCAGGGAGTGTCAAAGACCGAAGGTAGAAACATACCAGGGGCAGAGTCAGCATCAAGGACAGTACCAAAGTCAGTCCCAACAGAGATATCTTCCGAGTTCTTCGTCTGGTCAAGCCAATCTAGCGGGTCTGATATCCAATGTCACTTCTGACAGACAGCTAGATGGTTCCTATGACTGGAGTTCACATCCGGAGTCCAACGCTAGAGCTTTCATGGCTGAAGTTACGGAAAATGGTTGTGAAGAAGACGAGCAGACCACAAGGGACAGCAGTCCGATGTGGGTAGAGAAAGCGAATGATCAGACCGTGCTGGAGTTTGCTGCTCAGATGGCCAATGTGGAATCTGATAACTCTAAGGTTAGTCTTTCTATTTCTCTATTTCGTGATTTATGTGCTTTATGTGTTAGTTCTAACGATAGGTTAAATCTAGTCTTAGACTCACATAAGACCATAGCTGCTCAAAATGAAAACTTAAAAATAGAAAATGCTAGCCTAAATGATATAAAACAAGATTTAAAAGAAAAGCTTAAGGCTGATGCTCAAGATGTAATCGTTCTAAAAGACAAACTGAGTGAGCAGTGTGTTAGGATAGAACTTATGTATGAGCACGTAGAGGCCTTGACCAAAAGTCTGAAAGACAAGGACATAGAGCTAGCCGAGACCAAGGTAAAGGTAGCAGAGGCAAATAGCAAGCTGGAAAAGTTTAGGAATTCGAGCCTAAACCTAGGAAAAGTCTTAGATGCCCAAAGACAGTCTAAGAAGTCTGTAGGTCTAGGTTTTCACGAAATTCCTCCACCTTTCAATGATAACTATGTGCCTCAGCCTCAGGAGAAAACTGACAAGTCAGTAGTTTTAGAGGACCTACCTGAACCTACACCTGAGCCTAAAGTTGAAAATACACCTAAGGTGGATGACTCTACGGTCAAGGTCAAGAAAGTGAAATTTGTGTCTTCCTCCAGTGAAACACCTGCAGGAAAACAGAAAATTT
>JAANYP010009105.1:0-112330 GCA_020465985.1 Centrapalus pauciflorus | reverse complement strand
CCCCCCCCCCCCCCCTCTACAGCTTATAACTATATACTTTGGGAACCTCTCGGGACCTACAGTATAAGTAAGAGACCCAATTGGCCTTTACTGACTTGACCTGGACTAGAGAGTGGATTGAACAGGTGTGTAAGGCGTTTAATCAAAAAACTGAGGTAGCGGAAAACTACGTCATCTACAATAGGAAGGATTTGTCTCCAAGGTGCAAAGTGCTTCATAAGATCCTCGTAAACAATATTTAGCCACGAGATAGTGACCTGTCTAAGGTTAGGCACCTAGACATTACTGTCCTTTACCCCCTTCTCAAGGGAAAGCCCAGACTGCCTTTTGAATGGACAGTCATTAATGACATATGGGTCATGTACGATACTAGAGAGAGAACGATCATCTCCCACGGATGGTTAATTTCCACTTTCCATGAGAGGTTGGGTGCATTTTCACCTCAGTCCCTTTCTTCTCCAGTTTAGGCGACGTACATCACAGCCACCATGTTCCCCACTTTAGTTTTTAGAGAGGTTGATGAGGGGTTCAAGATACACGACAAGGAAACCAATCAGTCGTATATTGAGGACCACACTGAGGAGGAGAGGAGAGAGAGCGCAAAAGGCCGCAAATGAAGCGGGTGTTCGGCAAGAAGAGCCGAACAGAGGGGCGTCTACCTCGCAAAGTCGAGGTAATGATGATGTCGACGTCAACCGCATTATGCGGCTGTTAGAATATCTTGTGGTGAGTCAAGGGGATTTCCGGGAGGATGTGACTCAGAGGTTAGATGATATGAACGAGAGATTGACCCATGTTTATGAAAGGGTTGATTATCTTTATGATCGGGTAGATAGGATATACGAGGGGCAGAGAGCCACGACATATCAAAATGCCTACTACTAGCAGCATAACTGGGCGTATTGGAAGGGAGTCCGACATCACGAGGATTACCAAGTCGGTATGCCGTACCAGTCTGATGTTGATTACACTATGACTTAGTATGAAATGTACGACCCTACCATAGATACATGTCAGCACTATCAGGCGCATGGCAGTCAGGATTTACCCGATCAGATCCCCGCTCACCTATATCCACGACCACCATCGAACCCTGCAGATCAGGGCCCGTACGGAGATTTTCTACAGTAGCATCTTCGGTCATCCGCCTCCGTACCAATGATCGGATACTACCTTTCCTTGTTCTTTGTTCTTTATTTTATTGACTTTCATTTATTTTTAGTTTTGTAGTTGCAATTGGTTTCTTATTTAGTGTTTATTTTAGCCGAGTCCTTTTTAAGATTTTTAGTTATTATATAGTTCTTTAGACTTTCCCAATTAAGTCTTGTTTTCCGATCAGGTCGCGGAAAATGATGATAAATAGAAAATATATGTACTCGGGAATTGACTAGTCTTCAATATACTACTGATTGGTTTCCTATGTCGTATATCTCGAACCCCTCATCAACCTCTCTAAAAACTAGAGTGGGGAACATGACCGCCGTAATGTACGTCGCCGTCGCCGACCCGAGACTGGAGAAGAAAGGGACTGAGGTGAAAGTGCACCCATCCTCTAAAGGAAAATGGAAATTAACCATCCGTGGGGTATGATCGTTCTCTCTCTAATATGTACATGACCCAAATTTCATTAATGACTGTCCATGCAAAAGACTGTCTAGGCTTTCCCTTGAGAAGGGCGTAAAGGACAGTAATGTCTCGGTGCCTAACCTTAGATAGGTCACTATCTCGTGGCAAAATATTGTTCACGAGGATCTTATGAAGTACTTTGCACCTTGGAGACAAGTCCTTCCTATTATAGGAAACGTAGTTTTCCGCTACCTCAGTGGTTTGTTTGAATACCTTACACACCTGTTCAATTCACTCTAAAGTCCAGGTTAAGTTAGTAAAGGCTAATTGGGTCTCTGACTTATACTCATACCCACGTTGGGTAGATCCTTCGTTTCCCACTCCAGTATCTAAATTAAATAATTGGCGAAGGATTCAACCATCCATCACCACGTCCCTCCCATGGACAGTGCCTATCAGCTTAAGGTCGTCATATGTACGACCTGTCTCCCTCCTAAGGGTAGACATCCACTCAACTACATCGGCCTGATAAATCTGTGGGCCGCCTAACTCTAACACCCCCTCCCATCCTAAAAAGTCAAAAAGATACGGGATTCCATAGTCATCAAAGTCCTGTCTCCTCACCATTTTATGCTCACTATATATTGTCTATAATTTGCCATTAATTTAAGCACTAAACATGTATCTAATATCTCAATGAAAACTCATTTAGCACATAATATCTATTTTCTAGCTAATTACCCAATTTTATAAATTAAAACCTATATGCATATTTAGGCAACCAACTTTTATAAATCCAATTTAATTTACTAGGATTTAATCATGGAAATTAACAAAAATAACATCTAAAAATAGAAAACCAATCTGTTTTTTATTTTTTTTCTACACCAAAAGATTCAACCCATTCCAGTTTTTTGTTTCGGAAAATGAAATAAATAGAAACAATTGTGTTATTAGTTATTGCAAACGAAAAAACTACCAATAATTCTGATTTTCAATATTTCCAAAAAAAAAAATCATTTTATTTTTCTAGTTTTTCGAACCAAACCATTACCTTTTATTTTTTTTCTCCGAACGAAAAACTACGAACCATTACGTTTTAAAGTTTTTTTTAAAAAAATGAAATAGTGTGTGCCTTTTTGTTCGAAAAAACTAAAAAAGATGGAATAATTTGTAGTTTTTTTACGATTGGAAAAAATTAAAAACGGAATAATTAGTATAACATAAAAATCGAACAAAAAATAGACTATTTCATTTTTAGAAAAGGCGTATTTTGTACGTTTGGAAAAAACTAAAAAAAATCAAAAAGGGTCTATTTTCGTTTGCAAAAACTAATAACAGAATTGTTTGTATTTACTTTCGTTTTCCAAAACATAAAATCGGAATAGGTTGAATCTTTTGCTGCAGAAAAAAATAGAAAAACAGATTGGTTTTCGTAGCTTTTTACGTTTAGAAAATGAAAAAAATTAAACATGAATGGTTATTAACTTTTTTTCGTTTGTAAAAAGAAATAAAAGTTTAAGATTCAAATTTTTTTGGTTTGGAAAACTACAATACAAAATATTTGTATTTTTCATTCGAAAAAGTTAAAAAAACGAAATGGATTCTAATTTGATACTATTATTTACAATAAAAAAATTAATAAGTTTGTAATTTAAATTGAAAAATATATTAAAATATAGGAAACATAATAAACAAATAAAATAATATGTAAAAAGTTAAATCAATAAATAATATAATAATAATTTTTTATAATAATGATGATGATGATCATAATAATAATAATAATAATAATAATAATAATAATAATAATAATAAAGAGTTAAATAAAAAAATTTATTTGAGGGACCAAAACTAAAATGAACTACAAACATGAGGGACCAAAATATTATCAAAGAAAAGGGTAATATGGTCATTATAAAAGATTTAAGACTAAATTACATGAATGGTCCCTGTGGTTTATATGAAATTATGGTTTTCGTCCCTCAAAGAATTTTATTACACAAGCAGTCCCTAAAATCGAAAATTTGTATCATTTTGGTCCCTGAAACTAACGGCCGATAACTTGAGCCGTTAGTTTCAGGGGCATTTTTGTCTTTTTGACTTTCAAGGACCATTTATGTAATTTTCAAACTTTCAGGGACCATTTATGAAATTTTCATACTTTTCATATATATTTATCATTTCTTTCTTTTTTATAATTTAATTATCCAAATATAACATTTTATTTTTATTTCTTTTGTTTTAATCATTAATTTTTATTTGTATGTTTATTGTTATTAATGTTATTTTTTTATATATTACTATAATTATTTATTTAAGATTATTATATGATAAACCTAGTTCATTTTTTTCAATTATTTTTTTCATTTAAGAAAATTAAAAATAAAAACTAGTTGTAGTTTTTTCGTCTGGAAAATCTAAAATCGAAATAATTTATTTCTTTTCCCCATTTAAAATTTTCAAAATAACAAAACGAGTTGAAGTTTTTTTCGTTTGGAAAAAGAATATAATAAAAAATGTTTCGAAGTTTCTTCATTGCAAATACTTAATAAAATTTTTTGATTCTAAATGGTTTGAAAAGAGCAAGAATTGGAATGGTTCATTGCTTTTTAGTCATTAAATTCCAAATGGTTTGTTGTTTTTATTGAAAAATTTGAAATTGTATTGATTTTTTTATCTACGTTTAATTAAAAATCAAAATGGTTCTTTTGTTTGAAAAAAAATCAAAAATCATAATGGTTTACCGTTTTTTGATCAAAAAAATTAAAATCAAAATGGTTCGTCATTTTTTTATAAAATAAATTTTAATACAAGATGGTTATCGTTGTTTAAAAAATAAAAAATTATAATGGTTCATCATTTTTTGATAAAAAAAATTATCGAAATGGTTTATCGTTTATTTGATCCTAAAAACAATATTGGAGTGGTTCGTAAATTTTTTTATCGTTGTTTAATTAAAAAACGATGAACCATTATGATGAACCATTTCGATTTTAATTTTTTTGATTAAAAAACGATGAATCATAATGATTTTTGATTTTTTTTAAACAAAGGATAACCATCTTGATTTTAATGACGAACCATTTTGATTTTAATTGTTTTGATCAAAAAACGGTAAACCGTTATGATTTTTGATTTCTCTCAAACGAAAGAATAATTTTGATTTTTTATTAAACGTAGATAAAAAAAAATCAATACAATTTCAATTTTTTCAATAAAAAAAACAAACCATTTGCAATATAATTTATTTGACTAAAAAGGGATGAATCTTTTTTCATTTGGAAAAAGAATATATTCAAAATGTTTCGTAGTTTTTTCATTGCAAATACTTAATAAAATTTTTTAATTCTAAATGGTTTGAAAAAATCAAGAATTGGAATGATTCATCGCTTTTTAGTCATATAAATTAAATTCCAAATGGTTTATTGTTTTTATTGAAAAAATTAAAATTGTATTGATTTTTTTATCTACGTTTAATTAAAAAGTCAGAATGGTTCTTTTGTTTGAAAATTTCAAAAATCATAAATCATAACGGTGAACCATTATAATGAACCATTTCAATTTTAATTTTTTTGATTAAAAAACGATGAACCATTATAATTTTTGATATGTTAAACAACGATAACCATCTTGATTTTAATGACGAACCCTTTAAATTTAAATTTTTTTGATCAAAAAACGGTAAACTGCTATGATTTTTGACTTTTTCAAACAAAAGAATAATTCTGATTTTTAATTAAACGTAGATAAAAAAAATCAACACAATTTTAATTTTTTTAATAAAAACAAACCGTTTAGAATTTAATTTATTTGAGTAATAAGTGATGAACCATTTTAATTATTGATTCTTTCAAACCATTTAGAATACTAAAATTTTATTAATTATTTGCAATTTAGAAACTACGAAGCATTTTGATTATATTCTTATTCTAAACGAAAAAAGCTTCAACACGTTATTTGAATTTTTTTGAATGGAGAAAAGAAATAAATCATTTCGATTTTAGATTTTCCTAACGAAAAAAACTACAACTAGTTTTTATTTTTATTTTTCTTAACTAAAAAAAAATAGAGAAATATTTGGATTCTCAATAAATAATTGAAAAAAAAATGAACCAGGTAGATCATATAATAATCTTAAATAAATAATTATAGTAATGTATAAAAAACAACATTAATAATAACAATAAACATAAAATAAAAATTAATGATTAAAACATAAGGAATAAAAAATAAAATGTTATATTTGGATAAATAAATTATAAAAAAGAAAGAAATTATAAATATATATATGAAAAGTATGAAAATTTCGTAAATGGTCCCTGATAGTATAAAATTACATAGATGGTCCTTGAAACTCAAAAAGACAAAAATGCCCCTGAAACTAACGGCTCAAGTTAACGGCCGTTAGTTTCAGGGACCAAAATGTTACAACTTTTCGATTTCAGGGACTTCTGGTGTAATAAAATTCTTTCAGGGACTAAAACTGTAATTCCATATAAACCACATGGACCATTTATGTAATTTAGTCAAGATTTAACCATTTCATTGTTAAAGTTAACGGCATAGAGACCATTTTTGCAAGTAAACAGTGATAATAAGGACCGTTTATGCAAAATTGAAACCACAGGAACCATATCCAAAGTTTTATGCAAACCGCAGGGACCATTTCTGTAATTTACTCCAAAAATTGTTCTCAATTATTATAGTATACAGATTTTTTGATTTATTAAAGGTTTAGTTTTCTTTAAAGTATAAATATATACTCAAAACGTTATTTTTTAGTTTTTATTTAATAATTATTATTATGCATTTGTCTTTATTAATATTTTATTATTCAAGTTTATGTCTTTTATATTAAATTAATTTTGCTAGTATTTTAAGTTAGTTTTAATAATAATAGAATTATCAATAGTAACAATATTAATGATAAATATTAAACAAGTAAGGGTAAAACGGTCATTTTATATGGCCAAAAGACCATATCTGTAACAAAACTTCAAGCACAAGGACTGTCAGTGTAATTTTTGAAGTCAAATGATCCGATCCATAATTTCTAATAAACCATAGGGACAAAATTTGTAATTTACCCTTAAATTTATTAATTTACATTCCTAAACATTAGAATAGAAATTATGATAATAAAATAGACGGGAAGATAAAAATTGAGATGCCATGAAAGAATGACATGTGGCAAAATCATTTTACTTTGTTAATAGATATAGATAGATTTTGTTGTAAGACCAACATTGTTATCTGAAATTTAAAGAGAATCAGTGTATTAAACGGGCAATAACTAGTATGATAAAAATGTGTAAACCAAGGTTGTCAATATCTAAGATCCTATGATTCAACCCACTATATATTACACCTGGTAAAATGGTTGAATTCGGGTAAAATGTAGGAAGGGACCGTCCAGTTGAACCGGTTGGACCGTGAGGAATGTCATGTCTGATTGATTTTCATATTCCATTAGGAACACTAACTTTAGAGGATTTCATGGATGACTATATTCATCGAGGTAGAAAATGATTGATCGACACTTTATCGAATTAAAATAATATAAAAAAAAAAAATAATCAGTCAGGGACCGAAACTGAAACAAAGTTAAAAGGACAAAATGATCATTTTCAAAAAGAAAAAGACTGGTTAAAGGACTAAAAACATAACAAAAATCCAACCATACGTACTGAAATCATAATTTTGACGTGAAAATGATCATAACCATAATTTTTATATAAGCACAGGAACGAAAATTGTAATTTACCCTAGTATATAAAATAAAAACAACTCTTGGAGAATCGAACCTATGCTTCGGGTGTAAAATATTTTTACTAGTTTATTGACATACATATTACGTGGATATTTTCTATAAAATTTATTTAAATAAAATGTATATACGTAAAATAAAAATAAACTATTTATATTGAACACTTTACTATAAGACACCAAATCTATAATATTAATAAAATGTATATATAAGTTTAATATTTAATTAAAATAAATAAATAAAAGGTATTAAAAAAACCCCTAAGAGAATTGAACCCATGATCTCGGGGGCAAAGACAATGGGTGTTACCGCTAAGCTAAGTAACTCATTCAATAATTAAATGAATTTAACTAAATTTAAATCTATCCCATCTGCAGTTACCCTAGCTTCTAAGGTACTTAGTGGTTATTTTTGGCGTGGTAACGACACTCGTATCAACCGCAGATCACCTCTATTTATAGAGGACGTGATTTCTAAGGTTTTAGATGCAAAAAAGCGGCCATAGGGTTTTCACGCCGCACAGGCGCAGACCTAGGCGCAGGCCTGCGCCTGCCCCTGCGCTGGGGGTACGGCCAAGGCTACGATGGGCTGCGCTGGAAGTGCTCTCTAGCTTCTAATCTTACTGTTTTGGCAACATAGGGTGGCGCAGGGCTGCACCCCCACCGGCTCATTTCGCACTGAATTTTCTTGAGCTGCTTCCAATTGACTTCTTGATCCTGAATCACAAATATGGTGTAAAAGTACGACAGTTATGAAGTAAAAGTGCATCTATAAGCCTTTAAAAGATATCGAAAACACACAATATTGTAGTCTCATCAAACCTCCCCAATTTAATTCTTGATCGTCCCCGAACAATCCTTAGAATCAGAACTAACTATGTATCGGTTATATCAGCAGTGTGTCTAGTAATTATAAGTTAAGTTGCCCTACGCAATAATACATTAAAATTTTTAATATGTAAGTCAAATAACATTTTCAGTTAATATCAGCACTCTTGGAAATTACTCTTTTAGCTCAAGGTTACAAGTCTTAGAGCACGTGGGTCTTTTGAGCATCTTTTCCCTCTATGCATGTATACAACAATATTTTCTCTTTTAATAATCATGATTATATCTATATTTTTTTTTCTTTTCTAACTCAAGTTACATAGCTTTCTAGTTTGTCCATGTAGCGAGATTTAGGTCAATCACTCCCAAACCAGATGGTTTTAGGGGACTAGGCATGAATGGTACCCCAAATGACTAAATTTTCCAAACCAACTATGCTATACTTGAATCATTTTTTAGGCTAACAACGTGTTAAGCTCTCCCCCTTAGTGCATGAGTTTTTCAAAATCTTTTGACACATTACTTATATTTAAGCTCGAATATACTTTAACCAACTTGAATTCAACTTACATAACAAAAATGTTAGTTATTATTACGACTCTTAACTTACTTTTATAATGTCCTATCAACACTAGCTAGTTCCCTAGTACATCTTTTTTCTATTTATCATCATTTTTCACGGCCTGATAGGCAAAACAAGAATTATTGGGAAAGTATAAAGAACTATATTAACAATAAATATTTTTAAAAGGACTCGGCTAATAAAAATAAACATTAATAAAATAAAGAAATAAATTGCAAACTACACAACTAAAAATAAATAAATAAAAGCAAAGACAACAAAGAACAAGGAAAGATAGTACCCGATCATTGGTACGGAGGAGGCCCGAAGATGCTATCAGGGATTCAGGTGAAAGTGCACCCATCCTCTCAAGGAAATTAGAAATTAGCCATCCGCGAGGGATGATCGTTCTCTCTCTCGTATCGTATATGGCCCATATATCATTAATGATTGTCCATGCAAAGGACAGTCTGGGCCTTCCTTTAAGAAGGGCCTAAAGGACCGTAATGTCTCTGTGTCTGACCTCTGACAGGTCACTATCTCGTGGCAAAATATTCTTTACGAGAATCTTTTGAAGTACTTTGACCCGGGGAGACACGTCCTTCCTACTATAGGCAGCATAGTTCTCTGCTACCTCTGTGGTCTGATTGAACACCGTACAAACTTGTTCAATCCACTCTCCAGTCCATGTCTGGTTGATAAAAGCCAACTAGGAGTCTGACCTATATTCATACCCTAGTTGGGTAGATCCCTCATTCCCCACTCCAGTGTCCAAGTTAAGTAAATGGCGAAGGATTTTAGCATCCATCGCCACATCCCTTCCGTGCACAGTGCCTATAAGCTTAATGTCGTCATATGTACAACCCGTCTCTCTCCTAAGGGTCGACATCCACTCTACGACATCAGCTTGATAAATTTGAGACCCGCCTAAATCAAACACTCCCTCCCACTAGAAAGTCAAAAAGGTATGTGACACGATAATCCTGAAAGTCTTCTCTCTTCACCCTTTTCTCTACTAAAATGCATGTAGTGTATTTGCCATCATATTATGTAGCTATATATATGTACCTTGAGCTAAAAAGGTAATTTTCAAAAGTGAGATGCATTATAATTACTTAGAGGAAATGTGTTTTAACCGAAAATGTTCTTTAGCTTACATTCAAAATCTTAATGCATTAATGCAAAGGCTGACTTAACCAAGACTTACTGAACACACAATCTTAATACTAGCCCACAATCTTTAGAGATGCGTATGAGTTTGTCAAAGGATCCACGAGATGCCAGCAAGTAGGCGGCATCGCAAAAAGGTATGAAATGCCCATGACCCAAATAATAATTATCGAAATACTCGATGTATGGGGGATTGACTTTATGGGAACCTTCCCAAAGTCATTCAGGTATGAATATATCTTGGTTGTTGTGGATTATGTTTCCAAATGGGTGGAAGCAGAAGCCACTAGAACCAATGATAACCGGGTAGTATGCAAATTCGTGAAAAGAAATATTTTTGCACGCCATGGTATCCCTAGGGCTATAATTAGTTACGGAGGGTCACATTTCAAAAATCAACATTTTACTAAACTCCTTAGACATTATGGAGTTACTCATCGAATTGCCACACCATATCATCCGCAAACTAGCGGACAAGTCGAGATTTCGAATAGAGAAATCAAGAGATAACTAGAAAAAACATTCAGTCCAGATCATAAGGATTGGTCACAAAAGCTGGAGGATGCTCTATGGGCATACAAGACCGCATTTAAAACACCTATTGGTATGTCCCCATATCGACTTGTGTATGGTAAGATGTGTCACCTCCCTGTTGAAATAGAACATCGAGCCATGTTGCCAATCAAAAACATTAACTTTAACTTGCATGATGCCGGTGTTGATAGAAAGTTCCATATAACGGAGATGGAAGAGATTCGTGGAGAAGCCTATGAGAGTGCTAAAATTTATAATGAGAAAACAAAGGTTTTTCACGATAGAGTGCTGAAAAATAAAATATTTACCAAAGGAAACAAGGTTTGGTTATTTAATGCACGACTTAGACTGTGTCCAGGTAAATTAAAATGTAAATGGACAGGTTCATACGTCGTAACCGAAGTCAACCCACAGGTGCGGTAGAAATTCAAGACCTAAAAGGTGGTGCACCATTCAAAGTTAATGGTCATGGACTTAAATCATATGTATAGTGGGCCACCAATAATATGTTAGTCTCGGAACTTATTAGGTTAGAAGACCCTAAATATAGTTAGGCTAGCATAGGAGCAGCACGTCTGGCTGAAGACGTAAAACTTACCGCTTCCTGGGAGGTAACCTTGAGAACTTTGTGGGAATGTTTCAAGAAACCCTCACGAGACAACACTCGTCCACTCGGGATACCGAGGGGTTTAACGGTTTGTTGCACGTGCTAAGTGCAATCGTGATTCCCTACAAAGGTGGATTACTTTAATTAGTTAACTTTAAATTCATTTTTTTGATTAATGTAACCAACTAAGTCTAGGAGGATTTCTAACTTAGCCTTAGTTGTTTTAGGTCTAAATTATTATAGAAAGTATCACATCAGAAATTGAAATTTTTAATCACGCACGGTTAATTAATTTAAACCAGATTAATAGCTTAAGTCGGGAAGAGTACGTGTAAAACATCTGGAAGTTGAGAAATAGGCTTAGAGGCTCACATGCGCCCCAGATTAAAAATCAGGAGGCTTGGAGTGCAGAGGGGGGCGCAGGGCTACGCCTGCCCTATGCCTGGACTTTTAATAAGTTGCTTATAAATACAAAACCCTACGTTCAAACCGTCATAATTAGATAATTGGATATGAGTATTATGTTTAGGTTTTGACATTGGTTTTGGGTATTATGTTAGCCCATTAACTAACTAACTAAATAAATGATTAAAAGCTTAATTCTCATACATACATACATACATACAAACATACATACACACACACACACACATACATACATACATACACACATACATACATACATAGACACACACACACACACACACACACATATATATATATATATATATATATATATATATATATATATAATATTTAATAAATATTATAAAAAATCGGTAATTCGGTTTGCTTTGGTCTATACTTAGTGAAACCATAATATATACCATAAACCTAATTTAAAATTCGATTTGGTCTAAAAACCAATTCGAAAACCGAATTTAATATTTGGTTTGGTCTAAATCAAATTAGGTTTGGTTTGATTTTCGGTTTCTCGATTCCAAACCAAATACTGCTCACCCCTAGGTGGAGGATAAATCAAGCTTTTAGTCATCTTTCAGTCATCAATCATCAAGGTTTATGTATTTCTTCAAAATTCAAGTTTATTTCATACTATTTGGGTAAATAGGATGTATGAAGTTTCATGGTCATTCATGGAGTTATCATGGTGATTTTGACTTTTTAGAGTAAAAGCATGATGAATTGCATACATTTGATGCTAATCTTGGATAATGTAGGATGAGGTTCATATTGAGACGCTATATTAGTTAGTTTGCCATGACTAAATTCTAGGAAATAAATGGATTTATAAAAGTTGGTTGCCTAAATATGCATATATGTTATAATGTATAAGTTTGGGTAATTAACTAGAAAGTAGATATTATGTGCTAAATGGGTATGGATTTTTATTGAAATATTAAGGTACACATATATAGCTACATAATATGATGGCAAAAACGACAATTATGGTGTGTGTGTGTGTGTGTGTGTGTGTGTATAGACATGCATGTGTGCGCAAGAGTTTTATACAGTGGTCTAAACATAGTGAGTGTAAATGTGAAAAATGTAATTATAGGTTACATTATTAAGTTTATCTCATACATTGATTGAATGTTGACTTGTACATGTCACGAAGAACCCGTCAACGAATCCAAGCAACTAATGCACCAGTGGACTGGATTCCCAACCTGTTACTTTCTCAACACCCGGCGGAAATGAGACCGTCGTTGTTTCTTTATAAGAAATACACTACACACATTTTAGTAGAGAAAAGGGTGAAGAGAGAGGACTTTGAGGATTATCGTGTCCCATGCCTTTTTGACTTTCTAGGATGGAGAGTGGATTGAACAAGATTGTAAGGTGTTCAATCAGACCACAGAGGTAGCAGAGAACTATGTTGCCTATAGTAGGAAGGACTTGTCTCCACGGGTCAAAGTACTTCATAAGATTCTCATAAACAATATTTTTCCACAAGACAGTGACCTGTCAAAGGTCAAACATAGACATTACGGTCCTTTACGCCCTTCTTAAAGAAAGGCCCATACTGTCCTTTGCATGGACAGTCATTAATGATATATGAGCTATGTACGATACGAGAGAGAGAGAGAGAGAGAGAGAGATAGAGAGAACGGTCATCCCTCACGGATGGCTAATTTCTACTTTCCTTAAGAGGATGGGTGCACTTTCACCTGAGTCCCTGTCCGTGCACAGTGCCTATAAGCTTAAGGTCGTCATATGTATGACCCGTCTCTCTCCTAAGGGTCGATCCACTCTACGACATCAGCTTGATAAATTTGAGACCCGCCTAAATCTAACACCCCCTCTCCCATGCTAGAAAGTCAAAAAGGTATGGGACACCATAATCCTCAAAGTCTTCTCTCTTCACCCTTTTCTCTACTAAAATGCGTCTAGTGTATTTCTTATAAAGAAACAATGACGGTCTCATTTCCGCTGGGTGTTGGGAAAGTAACAGATTGGGAATCCAGTCCACCAGTGCATGAGTTGCTTGGGTGCGTTGACGGGTTCTTCGTGACATCTACAAGTCATCATGCAATCAATGTATGATATAAACTTTATGTAACCTATAATTACATTTTTCACATTTACGCTCACCATGCTTAGACCACTGTGTAAAACTCTTCCGCACACATGCATGTCTATATATATATATACATATATATATATATATATATATATATATATATATATATATATGTATGTATATATATATATATATATATATGTATATATATATATATGTATATATATATATATATATATATATATATATATATATATATATATATATATATATATATATATATATATATATATATATATATATATATATATATATATATATATATATATATATATATATATAGACACACACACACACACACCATGATTGTCGTATTTGCTATCATAATATGTAGCTAAATTTATGTACCTTAATATTTCAATAAAATTTCATACTCATTTAGCACATAATATCTACTTTCTAGTTAATTACCCAAACTTATAAATTATAACATATATGCATATTTTGGCAACCAACTTTTGTAAATCCAGTTATTTCCTAGGATTTAGTCATGGAAAACTAAGGTACATATAAAACACTAAGAATGAAAGAGATTATAATTGGTAATCATTCATTGCTCAATTTAAAATAAACTCAAACGTTTTATTATTCAATTCAAACCAAATACCTATAAACAAAAGAAAATAAAATACTTAAATTCAATCATATCAGAAAAGGAAATTAAACAAATAAACTGTAATGTTTCGCACTCATGCTGAACTTATTCTCGCAAAAATTAACTTAAAAATAAAACGTCTTCGGAGGAACCATGATCTCTTCAAGCTTATCCACCGCCAACTGGAGATTTGTGATCCAATCGGATTGCACCTCAAACAATTGATCATTCTTCTTCTGATCCGCTCGCGGTATCTCGATGTATTTCAGCAGAATCTTGTTCGTGTTGACTAGGATTCCCATGCCATCTCTAGGAACTTCGATCTAAGTCACTAGTAAATCCAAAGTCGATGCTCTCTTTCGTGGTCTTTCATCTTCCTCGTCTACATCCATCTTAGCTTTCCCTTTATTGTTTGGTTTCTCCTCTGGGTATTCAGGTGTAACAAATGGGATATGAGTAACTTTGTTGGATTTAGGGCAACGAATTTTGAAACCTAGTTCAATCTTCTTAAACACTAACCCTAACATTGTAAGCCTAGTAAACTATATCTCATTTGGATTGAGATATTTAATGAGTAACTCCTCTGACACTGCTTTCTCTATAACAAATAACTCAGTCAGCTACCTACAGTGCGGATAGTTCGTTCCCTGACCCATAACATTACACTCCCATAGGTTTTGCATGATAATATACCCTAAGGATATGGTTGGGTAGCCCGTCATAAGTGCATGAACTAATAGGATCTCTTGCGGTCTAACGGTAGTCGTGTCCTGGTGTCGTGGAAGTAAGTTAAATACAACAAACTTCCACAGGACTTTAGGTAATGGACACAACTCTCCTCTATAGAAGCTGACATAAGTCCGTGCATCATCTATGGTCATCCCAAACACTGTGGCTATCATACCCCCCATCGCTTAGCCCAACCATTGATCTTAAGCACTCTACCCCCTGAATGTCTAATGATCACCAGAACTCTCTAGGACGTGGTATTGTAGGTCCAAAAAGGTTTCCTTAGACTATTGTTCTAAGCTGTAGAGGGGGGGGGGTGAATACAGCATATTAAAATTCAACACTCTTTTCTCAATGTTTGTGTATACTATTAACAAGTGTTAAGTACAAACAAGCTTGACTGCGGAAAGGTTCAAGCTGAGATGACAGATACAACAGATGTTTCAACTAATCTAAGACACACTCAGACTATAGATACAATGAATACACTCACTTAGATGAACTCACTGATTTTACAACACACAGATGGACAACTTGAGTATGAACAGCTTAGACACACGTACTGTTATATTCAACCAAACTTGCTTGCATGAAAACATACTTTAATGCACGATCTGATTTCACACTCTTGGATATCTCACAATCCTTAGAAGCTTCCTTTTATACTCTCACTGAGAATCTCAGTGAAGCTTCTTCATTGGACAGTGAGATAGTGGGATGTCTTTCCAAAAAGACAAAACAACTTTTCTGCACATTCTGATAAAGCAGACTTGTCTTCATGTGGCAAAATATTTGTCTTTTTCTTTTTGTCACTGTTGCATAAGGCTTTAACCAAAAGAGGAATGTCTACTGTTGGGAAATAGTCTAAGTAGTTCAAGCTGTTAGTTAGACTTCTCATACTGTTAGTAGAATTTCTATGTAAGTACAAAAGTTCATGCTGTTAGTTGAAGAATCTCGAGCTGCTAGTATAAAAGTTCAAGCTGCCAGAGTAAATCAACTCTAGCTGCTCTGTTCAAGCTGTCAAGTGATTCAAGCTGCTCAACAGTTTCATAAACAGAAAGTGCTGATATTCAGGAAAAGATATCTACACGAAGATTCCAGCATATCTACTATCAGAGAAGTCATAGTCCTTCAAGGAAACAAATCAAGAAGCAATATAAATACATAGAATAGGTCTTTCTATTATATAGGAGTTTTTCTGCGTATTCAAGATTGTAATTGCTTTTTGTTTAAGTTTTCATAAGCCTGTAAGGTTGTAAAACCCTAAGAACAGTTTGTGTTCTTCGTCTAATCAAACAGATTAGAGGTGATTGTAATCATTGAAGTCAGCAATACAAGCAGTTTTGATTATTACTTTTGTTTATTTGCTATTGATTCTAAAAGCTTTTGTTAAAATAATTAAGTGTTATTCCGCAAACTTCTTAATTAAACTTTGATTCAAAGCAAGATTATTGATTTATACTCTGATAAATTCAAATCAGTTAGTCTTGGTTAGTTAAGTAGTGATCCTGACAAGTGGTATCAGAGCCACAGGTCGTTCTTTATTTTTCAAAGTCGAAAGCTTTCTTTTAAATTTTTAATCTTTTGCAATGGAATTTGAAAATAGCAGCAGTGGATCTGGGCAAGGACTCAAAGTGCCTATGCTCAATCCCACTGAGTTTGAAATGTGGAAACTCAAGATTCAACAACATATTCAATTCATTGATTATGCCATATGGGAAGCTGTTGAATTTCCTCCTGTAGTTGATCCAGAACTTGATGATGAGGGAAAACCAGTCAAAACTCCTCCAAAAACTGAACTTGAAAGAAAGGCTAGAGTGAATGAAGTGAAAGCTCTTACACTTTTACAAATAGCCATTCCTAATGCTTATCAACATCAGTTCAAAAAGTTTTATACTGCTCATTCTCTTTGGAATGCTTTAGAGAAAAGATTTGCTGGTAATGCCAGTACCAGGAGAAATCAAAAGGATCTTTTGAAACAACAGTATGAGAACTTTTCTGGTGGAAAGAATGAAAACATTACTCAAATCTTTGACAGGTTCAACAAACTGATAAGTGAACTGGAAAGTGCAAAAGTCAGCCTGGATCAAGATGAGGTCATTTGAAAGTTTCTCAGATCTCTTGGAGAAGAATGGACAGTTTATGCTGCACAATGGAGAACAAAAGACACTCTTGATGAAATAGAACTGGATGATCTGTACAACAGTCTGAGAGTGTTTGAGACTGAGATTGATACTAAAAAGAAATCTCTTTCTTACAATCACAATACTGCTCTTCTGTCTTCTGAAAAATCTGATGGCAGTGATCTCTTTTCAGGTGGTGATGGCAACTCTACTGAAGCTCACTATGAGGCCTTTGTTGCCAATGATGGACTGTTTGCTTTAAATGCTGAAGATCTAGAACAGATTCATCCAGATGATCTTGAAGAAATGGATCTGAGTGGCAACATGCAATGCTGACCATGAGGGCCAAAAGATTTCTTAAAAGAACTGGAAGGACCAACTTTCAAGCCAGAACAGAAGGCAAACCAGCTTTTGATAAGTCAAAAGTTGAGTGTTACAAATGTCATAAACTTGGTCACTTTGCCAGAGAATGCAGATCTCAAAGTCAACAATCATCAAGGCCTCAACAGACTAATCAGGCTTCATCATCACAAGCACTTGTCTCTCAAGAAGACAATGTGTTTGACTGGAGTGATCAGACAGAGGAAGAGTTTCAAAATCAAGCTCTAATGGCAGAAACATCAAATGTCTCCTCCACTGAACTACCATCTGAGGTAAATTCTAAACTCTGCTCTCAAACATGCAAAAATATGGTTAAAAAATACAGAGATCATAATGAGAGCATGTGTAAAACTCTAGCTAAGATGGAAGAAAGGAGATATGAATACATGCAAGCCATAGAAGATCTTGAAAAACATATCAATGACTATAAGGATAATGAGATTCAAATGGGACATGATAGAACATATCATGAGTGGGAGAAAAAGGAGCTAAATAAGAAAATAGAATCCCTAAATAAATAGGTAGAAGAGACTGAACAAAAGGTGTTAGAGGCCAATAAGAAACTAGAATCTGTCAATATAGATCTAGGTAAGTTCAAATTGGTAAATCAAAAGCTGGAACACTTTATGGAAGTCCAATTTAAAGATAGGGTAAAATCTCAGGTTAATCCTAAAGAAGGCATAGGCTACAGAGCTACTCCACCTCCATACAACAACAAATACATTCATCCAATGAGTGAGGTTGCTTATAGGCTTGTCAATGAACCATTAGATAAGTCTATGACTACTGTAGACCCTATCCTTACTAACAGTCCTGAATCTAAAGAAGATCAGATTCAAAATAGAGACTGTGAGTGCACAGCATTTGAGAAAGAACACAAAACAATGAGTGCACCTACAGCAATCCAAGCCCCCAGTAAGAAAGGAAAAGAGAATATGAGTGTATGCAATGCTGCTCCACAAGTTTCTGTACATTCTAACTGTAACACTGCATCTTCTTCAAAGAATAATAAAAGGGGTAAAAATGTTCCAGTCTGCACATGCCAAAAGCATGGTGTCCAAAAGTTTCCCAAACAACAGCAGGTAAGGGGAAATCAGAGGAACAAGAACCAGAAATTGTCAAATAAATCTGGTTCTCCAATTCAAACAGTCAAAAGATGTTTTCACTGTGGAAGAAAGAATCACTTGGCCAAGGATTGTTTTTATAAACCAGTTGTTGCAAAACAGACTGTGATTCATAAAAAGTCAAGTCCTTCTCATGTAAAAAAATTCAAATGTCAAACCTTCTGCTACATCAGTTCCAAAGAGAACAGTTGATCACAGGTTTTTAAAAGTTAATAAAAAACAGTCCACACACCAAAAACAAGTTTTGGCAAAACCTAAATTAAATTTTAAAGAAATATGGTGTGTCAAGGACAAATCTTCAGATCAAACTGCTGATGCAAAAGATCAGACTGCTAAGTCAAATGCTGAAACTGTTAGTGCAAATTCTCAAGCTGTCAGCACTACAATCACAGATCAACTTGCTAAGCATCAATCTGGAACTGTTAATGAATCATCTGAGACTGTTGGAAGAAAAGATGATCAAAATACCTGGATACCTCATATAATCACTAAATACTCTCCAAAGACTCCATCAGTAGATCTCACTAAATATAAGAAGTCAAAAACAGTATTTAGTTATGTCAATGCACAAGGCCAACCCAAAACCAATTTGGTTTGGGTTTACTCCACTACTGACTAAGCTTTTATGTGTGCAGGGCAACCACAAGTCACCTCATAAAACAAGATGGCATTTGGACAGTGGATGCTCTAGGCACATGACAGACAATTCTGAGTGCTTGTCAAATTTCAAAGGCTTTGATGGAGGATTTGTTGCATTTGGAGGCAACTCAAAAGGAGGTAAGGTTACAGGTAAAGGTACTGTTAATGCAGGCAACATGATTTTCAATGATGTTTTGTATGTTGAACAGCTTAAGTATAATTTATTAAGTGTCTCTCAAATTTGTGACAAACAAAACATTGTTTTGTTTACAGATTCTGAGTGCATTGTCCTTTCAAAAGATTTCAAAATTCCTGAAAATCTTGTTTTACTAAGAACACCAAGAAAGGACAATGTCTACTGTTTGGACACAGATCTTTTATCCAAATCAAATACTTTAAGCTGTTTGATATCCAAAGCATCATCCAATGAGTCTACTCTTTGGCATCGAAGGATGTGTCACATGAACTTCAAGTCCATGAACATTTTAGTCAAAAAGAATCTGGTAAGGGGTTTACCACAAAAGGAGTTCATATGTGATGATCATTGTGTAGCATGCCTTAAAGGCAAGCAACACAAAACTTCTCATAAGGCCAAAGAAATAAATTCAATCTCATCTGCTCTTCAGCTGATTCATATGGATCTATTTGGTCCAACATCTGTTCTGAGTTTGAATAAAAGGGCTTACTGTTTAGTTATTGTTGATGATTTCACCAGATTTACTTGGGTTTACTTTCTTAGGTCTAAAGATGAAACTGCTGAGCTAGTTAAGTCATTTATTCTTAAGATAGAAAACCAATCCAACTCAAAAGTTAAGGTGATAAGATCAGACAATGGAACTGATTTAAAAAATCACATTCTAAACAGTTTTTGTGAGTCCAAAGGTATTGCTAGACAATATAGTGCACCAAGAACACCACAGCAAAATGGTGTAGCTGAAAGAAAGAACAGAATATTAATTGAGGCTGCCAGAACAATGTTAGCTGATTCAAAACTGTCAATGACTTTCTGGGCAGAAGCTGTTAATACAGCCTGTTATGTTCTGAATAGGGTTCAGGTTGTTCAATCACAAGGGAAAACTCCTTATGAGCTATTCCATAATAGAATACCCTTAATAGTCTTTTTTAAGTCCTTTGGTTGTCCATGCACCATTCTTCACACTAAGACTCACTTAGGGAAATTTGAGAGTAAGGCTGAAGAAGGATTCTTTGTAGGATACTCAACTCAAAGCAAAGCCTATAGAGTATATAACAGTGTGTCTAAAACTATTGAAGAAAGTGCCAATGTTGAATTTAATGAAAATACTGCAAATGTCAAAGGCACTGGTCCTGATTGGTTGTTTGATTTAGATTCACTAACAAATTCTCTGAGCTTTGTTGAGTATACTGCAGAAGCTGATGCAAACAGATTTGAAGCTGTCAACACAAATTCTCATGCTGTCAATACAACTTCTCAAGCTGTTGGCACAAAGTTTCAAACTGCTGTAGATCCAACCAATTGGGATGAATACACCACTATACCACTTCTGTCATGTGACCCTCCAGGGGTTCTGAATGCTCAACATGATACAAATACAGACACTGAAGTGCCACTCCCAAGTACTGAGAGAACAGCTCCAACACAAAGGGAAACAGTCCCAGATTCAAGTCAAGCTGTTCCAGAAGCTGAACCATCCACTGGTCCTGATGGAGATGATACAAATCTTGGATCCTCTTTTCAGACAGAAAGAGAGCCTACACTCAGAGTTCACAAGTATCATCCTCTCAGTCAAATAATAGGTGATCCACGTACACCTGTGCAAACAAGAAAAATGGTTCACAATGAGACTGCTGCTGCTGAACAAGCAGTTCCTGAATTCAGTCTAGCTGCTTTTGAACATGCCTGTTTCATTTCTCAACTAGAACCTAAAAAGGCATCAGAAGCATTGAAAGATTCATCCTGGATTAAAGCAATGCAGGAAGAGCTGCTACAATTCAAGATTAAAAATGTCTGGACTCTGGTTAATCTTCCTAAAGGAAAGAGAGCAATTGGTACAAGATGGGTGTTCAGAAACAAGAAAGATGAGAAAGGGATAGTCATCAAGAATAAAGCAAGACTAGTAGCACAAGGGTACACTCAAGAAGAAGGCATAGATTATGATGATGTATTTGCTCCAGTGGCAAGAATTGAAGCCATCAGACTATTTTTGGCCTATGCAAGCTTCAAAGGTTTTAAAGTGTATCAAATGGATGTGAAGTCTGCTTTTCTATATGGGACAATTGAAGAGGAGGTCTATGTATGTCAGCCTCCTGGTTTTGAGGACTACAAGTATCCAGACAGGGTCTACAAGTTAGACAAGGCTCTCTATGGTCTCCATCAAGCCCCCAGAGCATGGTATGACACTCTGTCATCATACCTTCTACAGAATGGGTTCAAGAGAGGCACTCTGGACAAAACACTTTTCACTAAGTCCATCAAAACTGAGATTCTGCTTGTCCAAATCTATGTTGATGACATCATCTTTGGCTCAACAAATGATTGTTTGTGCAAAGAGTTTGAGTCTTTAATGCACAAAAAGTTTCAAATGAGTTCAATGGGAGAACTCACTTTCTTTCTAGGATTGCAGGTCAAGCAGAAGCCCACTGATCTCTTCATAAGTCAATCAAAGTATGTTAAAGACATACTGGAAAAGTTTGGGTATCAAGACACCAAATTTGCAAGCACTCCAATGGATCCTCACAAACAGCTCCATACAGACAAAGATGGCATAGATGTGGACATTCATTTATACAGATCTATTATAGGATCTCTTATGTATCTAACATCTTCTAGACCTGATATTATGTTTGCTGTCTGTGTGTGTGCTAGGTTTCAATGCTCTCCAAAGGATTCTCATTTGATTGCTGTTAAGAGAATCTTTAGATATCTCAAAGGCCAACCACATTTAGGCCTATGGTATCTTAAAGACTCTCCTCTTTAACTAACAGCCTATTCTGACAGTGACTATGGAGGATGCAACATTGACAGAAAATCCACAACTGGTGGATGTCAATACTTAGGAGCAAGACTGGTCTCTTGGCAATGCAAAAAAGCAGACAACTGTTTCCACCTCATCCACTGAAGCAGAATATGTAGCAGCTGCAAGCTGCTGCTCCCAGGTAATGTGGATTCAAAATCAATTGAGAGACTGTGGTATGAACTTCTTATCCACTCCTATTTACATTGACAATTCAAGTGCAATCAGCATTGTGCAAAACCCAGTGAAATTCCCAAAAACCAGGCATATAGACATCAGATTTCACTTTATAAGGGATTGTAATGAGAAGAAATTAATCCAAGTTACCAAAATACATACTGATGATCAGTTAGTTGATCTATTTACAAAACCTTTTGATGTAGGAAGGTTCACTTTCCTGGTATCGAATATTGGTATGGTAAACATGGATTAATTTGTTTTCATTATTATCTAATTCATACGCTTATTTAAGGGGGAGTCGCTGTTCCATTAAAAGATGCCTAAGTTTCAAGTAACAGCTTGAGTATTTTCTCAAGCTGCTAGTTCATTTTCTCGGACTGTTAGTTATTCTCTTGATCTGTCAAAGTGTGCAGGGTAATTTGGTAATTTCTTAAAAGTGTGCGCGGGACCCAACCTTTTCAAAACCTTTAAAGGTCCCAGTTTCGTTCAGTTGTAACTACCAGTTACATAATCTCATACAACGGCCTTCTTTTCTCTCTGAACGATTCACACACACTTCTTTGAAACCCTAAAATCTCCGTTTAATCTTCCATGGAGTTTGTCAAAGAACACAACTGCCTACCCTACTCCCTAAAGCACTCTGAACTTCAACCGTTCCATGCCATGATGGATTTTCTTAGACACTCCCATATCCATCATGCCCTCAATATCAATCCTACCATATACATATCTCATATTGAGCAGTTCTGGAACCGTGCATCTGTACAAACCATCAATGGAGTTCCTTCTCTGATATCCAAAATCGATGGCACTTCCATTACAGTAACTGAGGAATCCATTCGACATCATCTGTATCTTCAAGATGCCACAGGTATAACAGACCTAACCCTTAATGCATTACATACTGGTCTTCATGATATTGGATATAGGGGTCCTGCTGATTCTTTTACTTTCTTGAAAGCACACTTTTCACCTAAATGGAAATATCTTGTGCATATTATTCAGCAGTGTATTAGCCCTAAAAGAACTGGTTGGTCAGAATTTTCCTCAAATATTGCCACTGCCTTAGTGTGCTTTTCAACAGGCCAACAGTTCAATTTTTCAAATATGATTTTTCAGGGGATGTTAAGGCATCATTCCCTAAAGAATGGGAAATTTTAGATGTATCCTAGATTTTTGGCAGAGATAATTGCAAACACTTGCACCACTTCTTACATACATAAGAGGATACATGTTTCCCATAGGCACTCATTATCTTCCATTAAAAGGCTTTTAAAACAAAGTGCCAATTTTTTGAGTATAGATGTTCCATTGCCTTCTGCAATGATGAACATCATTCCAAGAAACAGAGGAGAGGGTCCTGAGCAGGCTCAGCCTAACACTACTGCTTCACCCCCAGGACCCCAATCCACTCCTCATGATACACAAATCCCTTCAGTTCCTATTGTTCAGCCAACACCCCCACTCAAATACCTATATAAAAGGAAAAGAGAACCAGGAGCTCCTTCCTCCTCAGCCCTCAGACAAGAGCCAAATAACCCTGTGCAGAAGGACACTTCTGCAGAATATCTAAAGGGTACACATTAAGGACACTCCCATCCTCACTCAGGAGGTGGACATCTCCCCAGAGATAGTCCATATGGGTTCTGTAGCTGACACTACTGCTGTCTCTGCACAAGAGGCACAGGACAGTGCCAACATCATTAAGACCACGCCCATGGCAACAGCAAGTGTGCAAACACCAGCTGGAAGTCCCCAGAACCAAGAACAGAGGGGCCCAGATGTTTCTACTTCTGGTATTCATGCCAGTGATAGATCACAAGCACCACATATGTTTGCTGATCTTGAGGCTAGTCTACAACTTATGTTATTAACGGATCCTAAGCTGAAACCTGTTATAGCTATGTTGGAATATCAAAAGTCCATCATTGCTGCACAGGGAGCACAAATCATTGCACTCAAGCAGGCAGAAGCGGCTCAGAATCAGAGAATGGATTATCTCCATAAAGGGTTTACCCTCTGTGGAAATAAGATCATGCAATTAGAGCGATTGATTCAAACCCAAGTGGCAAAGGTTGTAGGTCCTCCTGACCAAACCAATGCTTCCAAAAAGGGGGAGAATCAGGAGTTTCCTAAAGCAGTCCAAGCAGCTCCAACAGAATCAGTTTAAGCAGCCCCAACAGTTCAACCATCTAGGCTAACAGTCCCAACAGCTTCTCAAGCTGTTAGCCTAGAAACTCAAGCTACTTCTTTAAGACCAACTGGAGTTGTCATAAGAGAAACAATTCAGGCTCCTAGCAGTACAGTCCAAGCAACATCTTCTGCTACAAAAGATAAGGGCAAGGGTATTCTTATTGAGTCTCCAAAGCATAAATTTTCTTCCAGAGAAGCCCAGATTGCCTTTGATGCTGAAATTGCCAGAAAATTAGCAGAAGAACAAGATCAAGAGTTAGACCAGCAAATCCAATCCCCAATGGAAGATGATGAAACCTTAGGTGATTACCTGAGAGGATTTGTGGTCAAGCAAGGGGAAAAGAAGAGGAAGATGCCAACAGGGCATTCTAAGGCTGAGCATAGAAGATTTCTAATTAATTTTGCCTTTGCAGCTGGTATCCCAAAGAAAATGGCTCAGTCCATGAGCACAGAAAGGCTGCAAGATATCCATGACAAAGAGATGGACAAAAGAAAGAAAGCCAAAGTCTCCCAAGAAGTCCAAAGATCCCAAGAACCAGTTCAAACTGGTACAAGTGATGTTCAAACTCCTTCCAGTGCCCCTGCTCTTTCTGTTCAAGCAGCTGCTTCTATTCCTGAATCAGAGTCAATGTCTCAAGCAAAGCTTGATCAGGTTAAGAAGGTGTTGTTTGAGCAACAACTACAAAAGGCGATGGAGTTAGAGAAATTAATAGACCAGCATGACTTTACAAAACCTCTTATTAATTACTGGTATGCTAAGCCAATGGACAACATTGACTTAAGATTTCAGTTTGTAGTAAGGGAATCTGGTCCAGAAGAAGAGTATGACAGCATCATGCATATGGCTCAAAGGATGACTAGAGATGAGCTCACGAGAATGCACAATATTGGGTCTGTGACACAAGTAAGATCGGCTCTACCACAAGTCAAGCAAGCTATCAAAGATCTAAAGAGCATTGTTGATCCTGAGTCTATAAGGAAAGATATAGAGGATGCAAATACAAAGAGAATGAAGATCAAGCAAGTTGATCTGTTTGTCAAATCAAAGACTTACAGAATCAAATTTATAGATGGATCTGGTATGTTCTTCAATTTTGAATTCTATGATCTACCAAAAGCTATGTTACTTCAGATGAGATCTGTTAAGTTATCTTGTGATAGAGAAGATATGAAGAAAGAGTTTTTGAAGGCTGTCAATCAGAAACTTGCACAGTTGTAAGTTTATGAAAGCCTTGGTTTGTAAATAACAGTTTACATGTTTATTTCCTTATTTATATAGAACTTAAAGTCTTGTATATACTAGTACAAAATATGTCTTCCGTCACGTTAAAAAACCGTGGCCATAGACCTTTGGCCACAATTTTATTTTTCATTCAAATCGTGACCAAAGGTCGCATCACTTTTGGTACCTTATGGCTACATTTAATATTCGTGACTAAATCACATGTAAAATCGTGGCCATAGCATACAACCGTGGCTATATGGTAACAATTTCTATATAGTTGTGGTCTATATTTTTTAGTAACCGTGACCATAAAATACTTTTAGTCACAATTTATTTTAACACCATGACAGTTGGATACATTCAGACACACATAAACAATTGATCAGTGGCGTTAACATTCTTTCAGACACGTATAAACAACTAAACCGTTGCCACCTGGTATATTTAAAGACGCACAAATATTTAATCGTGACCATTGGATAAATTTATACACACATAATCAGTTAAACCGTAACTATTTGAGACATTTAAACACACCATATGAATGAAACCGTGACAATTGGTAATATTTTAACACACATAAACTATTAAGTGGTGTGACCATTGGTACATTTACAGATGCATAAACAATTAAACCGTGACCGTAGGGTACACTTAGACACACATAATTTATTAAAATGTGACGATTGGTTGCAATTGGACATACATAAAGTATTAAACCGTGACAATTGATATATTTTGACGCACAAAAATAATTACACCGTGACCATACCATTATTTAGTCACATAATAATTCTTTTATTCATGACAATTGCTTACTTTTAGACACATATAATAAACAATACCGTGACCATAAAGTATTTATAGTTACTTATGTATTCCTAATCGTGGCAATTGGTAACTTTTAGACACATGCAACAATACAATCTGTGACCATTAAATACTTTTTTTTAACGGCAAACTATCCTACTCCTACTCCTACTCCTAAACTACTCATTTACCACAAGACTTACTTTCACCACCTAAATATCAACTTGTCTCCGACGGGAGTCGAACCCGTGACCTCTCACTTGTATCTCCACCCTCTTACCGCCAGGCCAAAGGCCCTTTGGTGACCATCAAATACTTTTTATCACATTATATTTCTTTTAAAATCACTATTGTTCCTTTTAGACACGTGTAAAAAGTTAAACCGTGACAATAAGTTACTTACAGCCACATGTGTTTTCTTTTATCGTTATTGTTGTTTACTTTTAGACACACATAACATTTATAATAGTGACCGTAAAATATTTATAGTACAATGTTGTTTCGTAAACGGTGATCGTTGATTCCTTTTAGTCATACAAAATAAAATAAAGTGTGACCATAAAAGACATATACTCACATTCTTTTCCTTTAATTATTACAATTAATTACTTTTAGCCACATATATTAAAATAAGATGTAACCATAAACTACTTGTAGTCATGGTTTGTTTTCTTTTATGGTGATTAATATTTAGTTTTTGACACATATAAGACATTTAATCATGACCATAAAATATTTATACTGACACGTTGTTTTTTTAAACTGTGACAATTGATAACTGTAACCATACAAAACAAACTAAATTATGACCATAAAAAACTTATAGCTACACTTTGCCTCTTTTATTATGACAATTAATTACTTTTAGTCACATAAAATAAAATAAGACATGACCATAAACTTCTTGTAGTCATGGTTGTTTTCTTTAATCATAATTAATGTTTACTTTTTGATACATATGAGACATTTAACCATGACCACAAAAATACTAATAGTGATATGTTTTTTCTTAAACTGTGACAATTAATAACCTTTAACCACACAAAACTAACTAAATCGTGACCAAAAAGTAGTTATAGCCACATTTTGCTGCTTTTATTATGACAATTAATAACATTTAGCAACTGATAAAAAAATAAGTCGTGACCATAAACTACTTGTAGTCACGATATTTTTTCTTTTATCTTGGTTAATGTTAAGTTTTTGACACACATAACACAATTAACCATGATCACAAAATACTCATATTAACAAGTTTTTATTAACTATGACAATTAATAATCTTTAACCACACAAAACAAAATAAAATGTGACAATAAAATACTTATAAATACATTTTTTTCTTTTATCATGGTTAATGTTTAGTTTCAGACACAAGAATATATTAAACTGTGACGATAAAATACTTATAGGGACATTTTTTTTTTCACTTAAACCATGACCACTGATTACTTTTAGTCACACAAACCAATTCTTCGTGTGACCATAAAGTACTTATAGTCACTGTTTTTTTCTTTATTCATGAAAACTATTACTTTTACACACTAATAAAAAATAAATTAAACCATGATCATTAGAAAAATATAGTCACAACATTTTTTTGTCATGACTATTGTTTATTTTTAGTTACATAAAAACAATAAACCGTCACCTTTAAATATTAATAGTCACAAATTTTCTTAATCCGTGACAAAAAAACCCCTTATATTGATTTATTTTTTAATGTGAGATTGATAGCTTTTAGTCACAAAACAAATTAAATCGTGACTTGAATGTACTTATAATCATATCCTTTTCATTTACTATTACTATTATTTACATTTAGACACACATAAAAACTTAATATGTCACCTTTAAATATTAATAGTCACATGCTTGTGTGTCTTAAACTGTGACCGAAACATAATTATGGTGATATGTTTTTTTTTTAAACCGTGATCATTAAATACTTTTATATACATAATAGAAATCAAATCGTGACAAAAAAAAATACTTAGTCACATTTTTCTCTTTCATCATGAATATAAAATACTTTTACACACACATAAGAAACTAAACCGTGACTATAAAATACTTATAGTCACAATAATTTTCTTATTTCATGACAATTGTTTACTTTTGGACACACTTAATGAACTCAATCATGACCATTAAACACTTATAGTCACAATGTTTTTCTTTTACCCTACGTGGCTAATGAACTCCACCCTTTGGTCACACAAAGCGATTTCGTGACCATATAAGTTAGCCTTATGTCACAGTTTATTCATGTAACTAATTCCACCATATAATTTAGACTCATACAATTAGACTTCAGGGTGTACCTTTGGTCACCGAAAGAGATTTCCGTGACCATATACATATTTATCGTCACAGTTAATAACCATCACAAGATTATTATAGACATCAAACAAATAACTGTGACAAACGATGACATTTGGTAACAATGTGGCAACCGTGACAAGTCTTTCTCACGATCCTTATGTTAAACCGTGGCTTAAGGTTTGAATGTGATTTGCAATGGTCACAGTTATTGAGATAAACTGTGGCTATCATAATAATACAAAATCATATATGACCATTTAGTCACGTCAATAACAAAAACTGTGGCTAGGCAGTTTGGACAAAACCGTGACCGTAGGTCATTTTTGTACTAGTAAGAATTTAAGTTAGGGGGAGATTGTTGGGAAATAGTCTAAGTAGTTCAAGCTGTTAGTTAGACTTCTCATACTGTTAGTAGAATTTCTATGTAAGTACAAAAGTTCATGCTGTTAGTTGAAGAATCTCGAGCTGCTAGTATAAAAGTTCAACCTGCCAGAGTAAATCAACTCAAGCTGCTCTGTTCAAGCTGTCAAGTGATTCAAGCTGCTCAACAGTTTCATAAACAGAAAGTGCTGATATTCAGGAAAAGATATCTACACGAAGATTCCAGCATATCTACTATCAGAGAAGTCATAGTCCTTCAAGGAAACAAATCAAGAAGCAATATAAATACATAGAATAGGTCTTTCTATTATATAGGAGTTTTTCTGCGTATTCAAGATTGTAATTGCTTTTTGTTTAAGTTTTCATAAGCCTCTAAGGTTGTAAAACCCTAAGAACAGTTTGTGTTCTTCGTCTAATCAAACAGATTAGAGGTGATTGTAATCATTGAAGTCAGCAATACAAGCAGTTTTGATTATTACTTTTGTTTATTTGCTATTGATTCTAAAAGCTTTTGTTAAAATAATTAAGTGTTATTCCGCAAACTTCTTAATTAAACTTTGATTCAAAGCAAGATTATTGATTTATACTCTGATAAATTCAAATCAGTTAGTCTTGGTTAGTTAAGTAGTGATCCTGACATCTACTTTGCATCTTTCTTCTTTTGTTAAGGCCATTTTGATATAAGAAAATGTATGTCAGCTTTTTCAGACATCTGTTTGTCTTCATGTAACAGAACAGCGTAGGCAGACTTTTGCAGGTACTGTTTTCCACTTTGTGTTCGACTTGTAAACTGATCTTGTAGCCAAAAACAATACACGAGGACTTGGAAACATATTCCATAAAGTGTTTAGCCTGTTCACAAAGAACAGAACACTTTGAATCTGTCCAAGCTGCTCAACAGAACAAAGCAGCGTAGACAGTTTATGTCCAGCCTGTTCAGCAGACAGAACAGCTTGGACAATTGGCCTTTGTTGCAACACATGCAACAGGGTAAACAACTTTGGCTGATATTGCAAATCACTTTTCAGGTTTCAATATGCATAAACAGGCCTTAAATTATTCCTTCAAGTGCATCAATCAGGTTTGATTAAAAATCTCCCCCTAAGATGTAGAGCAGGTTTGACTGAGGCCTTTTTGTGCCTAACAATCTCCCCCTATTTGCAATAATCAGTTTAAGCTGATGTTATCAATAATCACTACACATTTTTACAATACATTTTGCTGAACTGAAATTACAACATTGAAGTAAAGTAAAAGATCAGTTTATATATATATACTGATTTTTGATTACATAAACAACATATGTTTTTACAAAAGTACAACTGATGTACTAGTGCATATTACAACTGATGTAAAGATAAAAAGTTACAACTAATGCAACTAACTACAACTAATGTACAGGAAAATTCAACAATTTGGACTGTTGATGATGGGAGCAAATAATGGCAAGCTTGTCTAACAGATGGACAGCTTCCATTCTTCACCTACTCAGATAGTAGATGGACTTCAAGACAGTGGTGGTGGCAATCCTTCTTGAAACATTCTTTCAAGCTCATCCTTGGTTTCCTCCAAATCTTGTATTTCAACTCTGAGGAACATAAAATTGGGATGTTCAAGCTCCCCTCTTTCATAGAAGCCTCTGAGCTGATCCCAGATGGCTGCTCTCCACTTTCCAGATTGCCTGAAGGAGTTTGCAAGTCTGAATGCCACAAGCTGTTTGAGACCAACTTTGAGTAGGTCTGATGCTCTTTGAAAGCACTTCTTCTTTGTCAGGGGATCTACAAAAAATTCCCCCAACCCAGGTTCTTCAATCAGCTTGCCTTCTTCAAATTCTACTCCTTTGGGCAGGCTGTGGTCAACTCCTTTGATCTCTACTGCATAGTCACCTTGTTCAATCAAGATCAGGAGTTCCTCCAGCTCTGAATCCTTTCTGTTCCTCTAGGCCTTTATTTGGGGTAAGTCACTGAGACACCCTTACTTAATTCTTCTGAGATCAGGCCAAGGTCTTTCACTCTTTCCATCAACCTTTTGACATATGCCCTGATAGTCTTAGTCGTTTCAGACTTACACTGACTCAGGGCAACTGCCAACTCTACCCACACTCTGTACCCCATCTGTGCAACATCAGTGTAGGCATATGATTCCAGTTTTGGGCCTGTTACACCCATTCTGGTTATTTGTAGCTTCCACTGTTTGCCTTTTCTTGAAATGGGCACAACTTTGACAATAGCTTTCTTGGCAAGTCTTCTATCAGCAACATCAAAGAACTTTTTCCTTGCCAAGTTTTCAAAGTGTATCTGGGCTCTTGTAGAGAATGCTTGCTTAGACCTGGTCACAGAGACCGGAGCACCCTTTTCCTTCTCACATTCCTTTTCACCCGCTGACTCTCTAGCAGCTTCAAGCAGTTTTCTTTGCACATCCAAAGAAGGCATTTTTATTTTGCTTGCCTTTTTGGATGCAAGGGATCTGGCAGCTTTGGCTGAGGCTTCTTCCTTTCTCAGTCTTTCCAGGGCTTTGAGCTGTTCATCTCTGAACTCATAGTATTTCTCCATAGGAACACCCATTTCCTTAGCCCTTGCCTTGTAAAATTTTAGCTGCGCTGCTCTTTGGTGGTCGGGGTCATGCTTTCTCCTTTCCTTTGGCTATTGTAGTTTGTATGCTTCAGGAACCTCTTCGTCTTCTTCTTCTTCTTCTTCCAAAATCAGATGCCTCCTTCTGCTTGGCCTGTCCTCATGAATGGATTCCTCCCCCTTAGTTTGTGCAGGGTTTGGAGATCCAGCCTGAGTAGGCTGAGCAGCTTCAGTGTGATGGGAGACATCTGCAGCTGGACCTGTTTGTGATGCACCTGCTGCTTGGCCAATAGATGCTGATTTCCCCTTAGAAGGAGAAGAAGTTTTCTCCCCCTTAGACATAGTCTTTGAGGCAGACAACTTCTCCCCCTTTGAAGGAGATGGTCCAGCACCTTCAACAACTGGTCTGCCTGGATAAACAAATTCAGCAGGCTTGGCAGCAGTTTTGGCAGAAGAGGATTGGGAATCAGCAACTGAGGACAACTTGACTAGATTTTCTCTATTAGAAGTTGTGAACAACAAACTTTGAAGCTGTGCAAGATGTAACTCAAGAGAGTCCTGCACATCATCAAGATTTGCTGACACAGAATTGGGCAGAGAAATAATTAGAGAGTTTAAGCTGGCTAATGTAGTAGGAAGGGTAGTAGTGCAAGTAGTGAGGAGAGTTGACAGCTGTTGGGATATGGCTGTCATGGAGGACATAGAGTCCTGTTGATGTGAAAGAATAGAGGAGAGGGAAGTGGAGATGTTTGCAGCTCTGTAGTGAGTGCAAGCAGCTGGGAGGACTGGTCAGGTTGTGGAGTGACTGGAAAGGAATTCTTGAACAAATCATAGAATCCTTGGAGCTGGGCAAACACAGAGTCTGAGATTATTGATGGTAGGGAAGTCATGCAATTTTTCAAAGAGCCAACTTTGTTGGTCAGCAAAGAAAGCTGATCCTTCAAATGAAGATCTTTGGGGGATGGGGGATATGGGTAGACTGTTTGGATTGTGTAGAGGATGATGAATGAGATGAGGAGGAGGCAGGTATTTGGGGGCGTGATGGAGAGGGAAGGGTGACTCGGGACAGAAGTTCCATAGCCTGGGCAAAAGTAATATGGCCCAGCTTGGAAGGGTCAATTGGTCCCTCAGCAGTGGCTGTATCTGCTTCATCAAGAGAAGGGGTAGAGGTTGGTAGCCTTTCAGATGCTGCATGTGTTGTAGCACCTTCGTTAAGTCTAGGGGTGGTTCCCTCAGCAACACCTTGGTCTAAAGATGCCACATAGTGGGGAGATGGGATGTGCATTTCAACATCAGGAGTGGTGAAACCTGCTGATGGAGTTTGCATATGAGGTGCAGCCTCCCCAGAGGGATGGTATGTTCCCTGAGGTTCATCAGCTTGGGATGTTGGTCCTTCAGCAGCTGTTGGGTGGACAACAGCTGTATCATGAGGAGCAGAAGTTGGAGGCTGATCTACTGGATGGTCTAATCCAGCAGGTTTGGCACCTCGTGTAGACTCAGGTTGTGAAGAAGTATGGGGTGGAGACTGTGTGGACTCAATATGGAGTGGAGTGAACTCCTTTCTTTCAATATTCTCAGCCTGTTGGGAGGCTAGAATAGTTGATGTGGTAGTCTCCATATGTATAACTGGCTCCTGTTGGGAAGAACCAGAGGGCCTAGGCTGACTCAGGGAAGACTCTTGTTGGAGTGAAGCCTGCTCCAAATGTGCTGAACCATCTCCCAAAATAGGAGAAGCAGCAGGGGTTGCTTCTTTTTCAACTAAACCCTGTTGAGAGGGAACAGAGGGGTTAGAGGGGTCGGTCGATTTCTTTTTGGCTAAGGTTTTGCATCTGTATAGGCGGAGAGATGAAGTAGATGATGTGCGCTAAGATTTCTACCCTCACAGCAGAGGATCCTTCCACCATTCCTAGCAACCTCCTCATTGGTGTTGACAAAGGAGGTTCATTTGGGAGTACAGGAGTGTAGAAAACTCTATTTCCTATTACAGGGAATGCAGCAATACGTAGTAGAGGCTGAGAGTTATAGAGTTGCTCACCACAGATGTGCTTGAAAATGAGGCTTAAGAACCTGGGATATCGAACAGCAGCTGGACGTGTTTCTTGCTGCACCAGGTTCCTCAAGTTCATGAAAATCCATCTTGCCATGTTGATTGTAGTCCCATCCACAAGCTGTAGGACTATTGGAATCTCATCACGGCTGAGTTGGTCGAATGAACCAACTTTACTGCTGAAGCACATCACCACCGAGGCAAACAAGAAACTGTAGGTTGGAGACAAATCCTTCCGAAACAGTGTGGCTCCAACTTTGGGTTCTGCTACACACAGAAGTGTAGCAGATTTCTCATCTGGTCATTTTCAGGCTGTGGCTGATCATAGGTTTCAGCCACAGGGAGACGAAGAACTTCCCTGATCAGACCTGTTGTAATTTCAATGGTCTGAGTCCCATTGAGTATGGTTCCCCTGATGATTTTGGTAGAAGGATCATAAGAGCAGGTGTACTAAAATTCATATATCATCTCCTAGTACAGGATACCAGGAGATGCAGACATTGCGTAGTTCAATGGGTGAACCTTCACAAACTCAACCATGTCTTCATATCCTTTTCCCACATAATTTTTTAGGATGGTTAGGTTTGCAAGGTAGTTGGTGGGTTTCAAAGTCAGCATCGTGGTAACAGACGAGTGTTTGTGCACATCGTTACCAACGAAAACTGGAAGAAAGGGGTTGTTCTGGTGAGCCATTTGGTAAGTAGTGGAAGTATTAGCACATGACACTTAGTCGAATGTAGAGTTCTTTGGATGTTATGGAAGCAGTAAGGAAGACGAAGATGAAACAGTAGAAGGGTATTTAGGGTTTGTGTGTGAGTGGGTATGAGAGAGAAAACTTTGGGCGGTTGATTTGAAAAGTTCTTTAACGAAAAACGGAACGGTTGTCCATGTCAGAACGGTTGTCAGACCACTCGAGCCCTTTTTCGTCACTAACAAACGTTAATACACATTAACAGCAGTAATTAAGTTAAATAAAAAAAATTATGTAACTTAATTGTGCAGAAAGGTAATTAAAACTGATGGTCTAAGCTGTTGGTCAAACCTATGATGAGCAGGGTCTTCACAAGCTGCTCATTCTTCAGGCTGTTCATTCAACCTGTTCAGCTATGTAAGAACAGGTTGTGTTCAATAGTTGATCAGGTTACAAGACAATGTCTTGTATAACAGATTGAAAGAGTGAGCAGGTTGGAGGTTTGATCATCAGACCAGGTTTGAAATGAAATCTGATATTGAGAGACCTGTTATATGCTCAAGCTATTCAAGTTTTCAGAAATTGGCTAAGTATAGAACATGCATAACCTGTTCTGTCTAAGCTGTTCTGAGAAACTTGAGCAGTGTGAGACATATAATAACTTAGAACATTTATGACACTTAGTCACATTTATTTAACATGCCCAGCTTGCTTACAAGATAATTAAATCTATTTTCATCAAGAGGCTTGGTGAAAATGTCTGCAAGCTGTTCCTCGGTGGAAATAAAACTTACCTCCACATTACCTTTCTGGATGTGATCCTTGATGAAGTGATGTCTGACCTCTATATGCTTTGTTCTGGAATGAAATACTGGAGTGTTGGAGATAGCTATGGCACTTGTATTATCACACAGAATAGGAGTTTTCCTATATACAAGTCCATAGTCTTCAAGCTGATGCTGCATCCATAGAATCTGCCCACAGCAGCTTCCAGCAGCAATATACTCAGCTTTAGCAGTAGAAGTAGAAACTGAGTTCTGCTTCTTGCTACACCAACTTATAAACTTACCACCAAGGAGTTGACACCCACCTGTTGTGCTTTTTCTGTCTAGCCTGCAGCCTGCAAAATCAGAATCTGAATATCCTGTTAGCTCAAGGCTTGAGTCTTTGGGATACCAAAGACCCAAACCTGGTGTACCCTTAAGGTATCTGAAGATTCTTTTTACAGCAGCTAGATGTGATTCTTTAGGATCAGCTTGAAACCTAGCACATAAACAGGTGACAAACATAATATCAGGTCTACTAGCAGTTAAATATAGCAAGCTCCCAACTTTACATTGTTACTGAAACAGCTTTGCCACTGACATCTGCATCCAACTTTACATTGGTTGCCATTGGGGTTTTGATAGGAGAACTTTGATCAAATTTAAACTTTTTCAAAAGATCTAAAGTATACTTTCTTTGATTTATAAAAATTCCATTTGAGGCTTGTTTAACCTGCAGTCCTAAAAAGAAAGTAAGTTCTCCCATCATACTCATTTCATATTTAGATTTCATGAGTAGTGAAAAATTCTTGCATAACTGCTCATTAGTAGAACCAAATATTATGTCATCCACATAAATTTGTACAAGCATAATATCAGACTTCACCTTCTTTATGAACAGTGTGGTATCCACTTTATCTCTGGAATAATCATTGCTCATAAGGAAATCAGTTAGAGTGTCATACCAGGCTCTAGGGGCTTGTTTTAGACCATAGAGGGCTTTGTCCAACTTATAGACAAAACCTGGATGATGTTCATTTTCAAAACCTGGAGGCTGCTTGACATAGACTTCTTCTTGCAGCTTGTCATTCAAAAATGCACTCTTCACATCCATTTGAAATACCTTCAAGCTCTTATGAGCAGCGTAGGCTAGAAACAAACGAATTGCCTCTAACCTGGCCACAGGAGCAAATGTTTCATCGTAGTCGATGCCTTCTTCCTCTCTATAACCTTGAGAAACTAGTCTTGCCTTATTTCTAATGACATGACCTTGCTCATCCATCTTGTTCCTGAAAACCCATTTGGTGCCAATTATTGTTTTTGCTTTAAGAGCAGGGACCAGCTTCCATACTTAATTTCTCTCAAACTGATTGAGTTCTTCGTGCGTGGCAGTGATCCAATTGGCATCTTTAAGTGCTTCATCCACTTTCTTAGGCTCCATTAGGGACACAAAGCTAGAAAACATACAAAAGTTTACTAAGCTGTCCCATCTTGTTTGCACCACTTTGTTGATGTCACCAATAATTTGATCATTTGGGTGACACCTAATCCACTTAGGATCTTGCTATAATGAGGATTCTCCTGAGTTATCTTCAACAGGTCCTGTTGAGCAGCTCTCAAGATTTTCAGACACACTGATATCTTGAGCTTGTTTACTTGTTGAGCATGACTCTCCATTATTGAACATATCAGCAGAGGATCCAGGAAAATCAGCATTGATTGGTTCAGGACATGAAGTTGTAATTATGTCAATACATTTATTCACACAGGGTGTATCAACATATTCATCATCATGCCCATCATGATTAGCAGGTTCCACTCTGGATGTAGTGGAAGCTTTTGAGTCCTCTTCATTGATGGAATGCATAAGATCATCAAAGCTGAAATCTCCTGAAACTGATTCAGGAACAGCTTTGGTAGAGGCACTCCTAGACCCTTCAAAGGTGACATTGATAGATTCATCTATCCCCTTTCTCTTGTTATTGTATACTCTGTAGGCTTTGGAGATAGCAGAGTATCCAACAAATACACCTTCATCAGCTTTGGGTTCAAACTTTGCCAGCTGGTCCCTTTGATTCAGAATGAAACAGGGACATCCAAACACATGGAAATAGCTAATGTTTGGTCTCCTTCCTTTGAGCAGCTCATAGGAAGTCTTGTTGAACCTTTTCACCACCAAGGATCTATTTTGGGTGAAGCAAGCAGTGTTGACAGCTTCAGCCCAGAATGATGAAGGTAAACCAAATGCACACGGCATGGTTCTAGCAGCTTCAATGAGGGTTCTGTTTCTCCTTTCAGCAACTCCATTTTGTTGTGGAGTTCTTACTGCTGAAAAGTTTTGTGAGATCCCTCTTTCTTCACAGAAGTCCTCAAGAGTACTGTTTCTGAACTCAGTACCATGATCACTTCTAAGCTGCTTTACTTGAGCAGAGTTCAGCATCTCCATCTTTTTGATAAACCCAATGATTTCTCTAGCAGCCTCTCCTTTGCTCTTCAGAAAGATCACCCATGTAAACCTGGAGAACTCATCAACCATTACTAGAGTGTATCTTCTTCCTCCTAGACTTGGGACACTGACTGGTCCAAACAAGTCCATGTGGATTAAGAAGAGAGGAGTATCAATAGAGAAATTGTGCTTAGATTTAGAAGATGATTTTCTCTGCTTGCCTTTCTCACAAGATGTGCAGAGTTTATCCTTAACAAAAGTTATAGAAGGCAAACCTGTTTGAAGTTCAGGTGTGATAGCCTTTTGTGCCATAACCAGTTCAGGTCTGCATTGCTTCTTGAGATAAAGCAGGTTTCAGTTGTGGGATCAGCAGATTTCATGTCCACAACATATACACCTTTCTTTCGTTGTGCACACAGCACAACTTTGCCTTGAGGATCCAATATGTAACCCAGGTGCTCATCAAAGTTGACCTTGTAGCCAGCATCACACAGTTGACTTATGCTTACTAGATTATGTTTCAGCCCAACCACATAGGCTACCCTTTTGAATACTGCAGTACTAGTTTGAAGAGTTCCATATCCTTCTGTGGATCCCTGTATATTGTCACCAAATGTGACTTTTGGCCCTTTTTCAGGCCTGAGATCACTCAGTAGGTCCTTGCAACCAATCATATGTCCTGAGCAGCCACTGTCCAAGTACTAAACCTGGGATGGTTGTTTGTCCTGCAGAGTGTCATGAGAAAATATTAGTTATTTTTAGGGGAACTCATCATAGGGATGAGTTCTCCTACTTCATCAACCATTGTTGATGGACCAGTGATATCCACAGTAATATTTCCTATTTGAATGGTATCAGCTTGGATACCATCCTCATTGACTATGTTACTTCCAACACTGCTCGTTTTTGCAATGATGGAACTAGCAGAGTCAACAGGCCTCATGTCCTCAGTTTCAGGACAGTCTTTGGCCATATGTGTCTTCTTCCCACACTTATAGCATTTTCTCTTTTTAGTCTTTTTGGAAGAAGAACCTCCAGAAACATATTCTGAATTATTTTTGTTGATTCTGTCAGTAGGTTTAGCAAACTTATTACTATTTTTAGATGAATCAACAGTTTGGGTGGAAGGCACAATAGCAACAGCTTTGCCAGTTTCTTCATTCCTCTTTTGGGGAGGACAGATATCAAACACAGGGAGCTTGATTGGCTTTTGACCTTCCACAGGTTTGGGAAGCTTATTCCCAAATTTCTCAGGTTGAGCAATGGCTTTGCCTTTGCCCTTACTGAGATGTGATTGATGTTGCCTATCAACATGATCACTGCTTTTGGTTCTAAAAGACTTACCTTCATTTATAACCAATTTTCCACTATGATTTAAAAACTTATTTGAAACCACAGCAGATTTGCTTTCAACATGGGACTTACCCCTGTTGAAAGCAAGCTGCTTACCTTTTGAAAACTTTTTTTCAAAATGTTTAGCATCAAAAGGATTAACAGGTTTCTTACCATCAGCTTTGGACCCAGAGCCTGTTTTGTCAACAGGTTTAGAGTCCACAGCTAGAGCTTGAGCTTGTTTTCCTTTCTTTTGCTTGTGTGAATCAACAGAGCACTTAGCAGGTTGATTCGATGGAGAACATATTCCATTATCAGCTTTTGGAGCTTTTTCACACAAGCTGTCAGTGTTTTGAGGCCTGACAATCCTGTTTGTTGAGACTAGCCTACCATTTACTTTCTGAATGAAAGTGCTAAGAAGCTCACCAAGAGTGGATAAGTCATCTTTCAGATTATTTATCTCAACAATACAAGCTGCTTTGTCAAGATCCCCTCCAAGATAGGCTTGGATTTGTGCAGGGATCTGTTGACTAATGCAATGGCTGACTTTTTGTGCAGATTGGCACCAAGAGTCAACTATCTTTTGAAGCTTTGCATGTTTTATGTCTGTCTCTCTCTTTTCTTCTAGTAAAATGGAGTTGATGTGTTTTAATTCATCAAGCTCCGCTTCCAACTTATGGAAACTGTCCAGTTGGCTAGATTTTATGTTAAGATCAGTTTTAAGCTTAGAGATTTCAGACAGTAAAACATTGTGCTTCTCAACAGCAGCTTTTAAATCAACAAGCATGTATTCAAACATTTTTACTTTTTCATCAGAACTGTAAGCCATAAAGTTTTGTACCTTGTACATCATTGTGGGATTCAAGTTCTCTAAGCTGCTGAAGGCTTCCGCTTCAGCCAGGTCCTGTTTGAAGTTGCTGGTTGATGGGACATCAGTGTTGGCCATTAGACAGTTATTATCTTCATCATCCAAGGATAAGTTAGATTCCTCCCAATCACATGTCTCAGCCATGAGTCCCTTTTGCTTGTTGGAAGCCACTGAGTTTTCCAACTTTTTCAGCTTAGCCATGGCCATAAGGTACTTAACCCTATAGCCATCGTCCCTGTTTGTCTTGAATGGTTTGGATGACTGGCCAACAGCTTTAGACACACATTCAGCAACTATGTGACCAGTTTTGCCACATTTAAAGCACTCAGCCTTAGTTTTGTCAAATGCCTTCTTTTTTACAGCATTTGAGTTCCTCTGCAGCATTCTTCCACCAAACCTTTTCTTGTTGAACTTTTTGACAAGCATTGCAATCATTTGCTCTTCATCAAGTTCAGCAAGATCTTCACAGTCTTCCTCTTCAGACATCTCTTCCCTTTCATCATCAGCCTGTTGATCAGGTTGTGTGAACACATCACATACCTGACCAACTGGTTGTCTCACGCTGGCCACCAAGGCAGCACCTCTCTTAGACATTTCCAAGGCAATTCTTTTCTGTTGCCTTGACTGCTCATCATTCAGTAGGGATCCATATAAGTTTACAAGATCCATACCTTTATGGTGCCTGAATTTCTCAAGATAGTAGAAAAATAGTTCCATGCTTCAGGCAGGATGTCTAAGAATTTATCACCAGAGTTAAGCTGTCCTTTGTGATCCCAACAACTTTGAGATCATTGATAAGAGTACTGAACCTGGTGTAGGTTTCTCGTGAGTGACTCCTTTGGTTTAGCAAAGAAGAGTTCATACTGTCTAACAAGATTGTTGATCCTGCTATCCAGTGTGATTGTGGGACCATCATAGACGATACACAAAGTATCCCACATCTCCTTTGCAGTCTTCATTTTCTCAACCTGTTTGAACACATCATCAGGAAGAGAAATGACCAGGTTATTCCGGGCTTTTACATCAAGAGCAACCAGCCTTTTGTCTTCATCAGACCATTGAGCTTTGGCCTTCTCAAAGGTTCTGATCTCAGGGGCAGCTCCTTCAACAGCAGGAGTGATAGTAGTAACAGAATTTGGCACATAAGGACCTTCCATTACTATCTCTGGCAGTTGTACATCCAGATTCTCTAAGTAGAGCATCATTCTGCACTTCCAACCAGAGAAGTTTTGATGATTGAATTTGGGGGGTTTGCCCATTGAACCATTGTCATAGTAAGAGGATGAACTTGCAGCACTGTTGTCCATGGGAAAGTAGGGAGAATGAGAGATCTAGAGTTGACACACACTCTATCTGCTCTAATACTAGTTGTAGGTCCCAAAAGGTTTCCCTAGAGTATTGTTCTAAGCTGTAGGGGGGGGGGGGGTTTGAATACAGCAAATTAAAATTCAACACTCTTTTCTCAATGTTTGTGTATACTATTAACAAGTGTTAATTACAAACAAGCTTGACTGCGAAAAGGTTCAAGCTGAGATGACAGATACAACAGATGTTTCAACTAATCTAAGACACACTCAGACTAGATACAATATGAATACACTCACTTAGATGAACTCACTGATTTTACAAGACACAGATGGACAGCTTGAGTATGAACAGCTTAGACAAACGTACTGTTATATTCAACCAGACTTGCATGCATGAAAAACACACTTTAATGCACGATCCGATTTCACACTCTTGGCTATCTCACAATCCTTAGAAGCTTCCTTTTATACTCCAACTGAGAATCTCAGTGAAGCTTCTTCATTGGACAGTGAGATAGTGGGATGTCTTTCCAAAAAGACAAAACAACTTTTCTGCACATTCTGAAAAAGCAGACTTGTCTTCATGTGGGAGAATCTTTGTCTTTTTCTTTTTGTCACTATTGCATAAGGCTTTAACCAAAAGAGGAATGTCAACTTTGCATCTTTCTTCTTTTGTTAAAGCCATTTTGATATAAGAAAATGTCTGTCACCCTTTTCAGATATCCGTTTGTCTTCATGTAACAGAACAACGTAGGCAGGCTTTTGCAGTTACGGTTTTCCACTTTGTCTTCGACTTGTAAACTTATCTTGTAGCCAAAAACAATACATGAGGACTTGGAAACATATTCCATAAAGTGTTTAGCCTGTTCACAAAGAACAGGTTCTGTTCACAAAGAACAGAACACTTAGAATCTGTCCAAGCTGCTCAACAGACTAAAGCAGCGTAGACAGTTTATGTCCAGCCTGTTCAGCAGACAGAACAGCTTGGACAATCTGCCTTTGTTGCAACACATGCAACAGGGTAAACAGCTTTGGCTAATATTGCAAATCACTTTTCAGGTTTCAATAAGGCATAAACAGGCCTTAAATTATTCCTTCAAGTGCATGAATCAGGTTTGATTAAAAATCTCCCCCAAAGATGTAGAGCAGGTTTGACTGAGGCCTTTTTGTGCCTAACAGGTATTTCAGTGTTTATGAGAAATTTCTCCCAGATCTTTTTCCTAGAGACTGCCACCTTTTTGTTTCCCACCATACCCACTAACTCAAAGTCATGCTCGTCATACTCATCTACTCTACGCATAGTGGCGAACCACTGTTGGATCAGACTGGTGTGGATATAGGGTAACTTCCACTGAATAGCTTTTGCCCACCCAAACCTTTCAAAGCACTCTAGTATCTCAAACCCCTCAAAGTTAGGCTCTTTCAAGGTTCGCTCAAGGTGAAAACGAGGTGGTTTATCGTTATAGGTGTTGGATGGAATCACTGAGAATTCCGCATTGAGTGGAACCTCAATACGGATATTTTCAGGGTTAGGGGTTCTCATGCGTGGGGTACGGGTAAAACGAGTGTTGGAACTACGACTTCCGCTAGCTTGGAATTGGCTCGACATCTACAATTAAAGTATGCAGAGAATAGGTTATTTATTCTGAATAGGGTTTTCAATATGAATAATGCATGATTGTTAAAAACCCATTTTTCTTATTAAATAATGCAATTTCTAATTCTCACCAACAGTGTGAGCCAGTTACTAACCCTAAGATGCATGAATTTTATAAAGGAAACTTTAACATTAAATCAACCCTATTGAACTTTAACAACATAAACAATACTTTTAAATCTTAAAAGCTCATATTTGGAAAACAAAAAATTTTGCGTAAAACGTTTTGCAATAATATATGCATGATATTCTATGAATGCATGCAATTATTTTTAACCATTTTTATTGAAAATAAATGCATACCCCAAAAAGTTCACCCCATGCATGCATGATAAAATCTTAAAAACTAGCATAGAATGCAACCATGGGCGTTAGGGAGAGTATACCTTAGTGATTACTGAGAAGATCTAAGGCAGATCTGAAGATTTGACGTGAAAATGGCGTTATTTGCGAGGGTTTAAGGCTGGAGATCAAAAATCGCCTTTTCTCACCGTCGATTTTAGGGTTTATGGCGGTTTGAACGTAGGGTTTCGTATTTATAAGCAATTTTGAAAGTCCAGGAGTAGCCCTGCGCCCCTCTCTGCGCTCCAAGCCTTCATATTTTTTATCTTCGGCGCATGTGAGCCTCTAAGCCTATTTCTCAACTTCTAGAATTTTTACACGTACACTCCCCAACTTAAGCTATTAATCTGGGTTAAATTAATTTATCGTGCGTGCTTAAAAATTTCAATTTCTGATGTGATACTTCCTATAATAATTTAGACCTAAAACAACTAAGGCTGAGCTGGAAATCATCCCTAGCTTAGTTGGTTACATTAAACAAACAAATGAATTTAAAATTAACTAATTAAACTAATCCACCTTTTCGTAGGGAATCACGATTGCATTTAGCACGTTCAACAAGCTGTTAAACCCCTCGGTATCCCGAGTGGACGAGTGTTGTATCATGAACATTTCCAGAAACATACTCACAAAGTTCTCTTGGTTGCCTCCCAAGAATCGCTAAGTTTTACGTCTTCAGCCAGACGTGCTGCTCTTTATGCTAGCCTAACTATATTCATGGTCTTCTAACCTAATAAGTTCCGAGATTAACATATTATTGGTGGCCCACTGTACATACGATTTAAGTCTATGACCATTAACATTGAATGGTACACCACCTTTTAGGTCCTGAATTTCTACCGCACCGTGTGGGTAGACTTCGGTTACGACGTATGGACCTGTCCATTTACTTTTATAATTTATGTGGAAACAGTATAAGTCGTGCATTAAATAACCAAATCTTCTCCTTTGGTAAATATTTTATTTTTTAGCTAACTATCGTGAAAAGCCTTTGTTTTCTATTTATAAATTTTAGCACTCTCATAGGCTTCTCTACGAATCTCTTCCATCTCCGTTAATTGGACTTTTCTATCAACACCGGCATCATGCAAGTTAAAGTTAATGTTTTTGTTTGCCCACATGGCACTATGTTCCAACTCAACGGGAAGGTGACACAGCTTACCATACACAAGTCGATATGGGGACATACCAATAGGTGTTTTAAATGCGCATCTGTATGCCCATAGAGCATCCTCCAGCTTTTGTGACCAATCCTTACGATTTGGTCTGACTATTTTTTCTAGGATTCTCTTGATTTCTTTATTTGAAATCTCAACTTGTGCGCTAGTTTGCGGATAATACGGTGTGGCAATTCGATGAGTAACTCCACAATGTCTAAGGAGTTTAGTAAAACGCTGATTTTTGAAGTATGACCCTCTGTCAATAATTATAGCCTTAGAGATACCGTGGCGTGCAAAAATATTTTTATTTACGAATTTGCATACTACCCGGTTATCATTGGTTCTCGTGGCTTCTGCTTCCACCCATTTGGATACATTATCCACCGCAACCAATATATATTCATACACAATAAACTTAGGGAAGGGTCCGATAAAGTCAATCCCCCATACATCGAATATTTCGATAATTAATATTATGGTCATGGGCATTTCATCCCTTATTGCGATGCTGCCTACTTGCTTGTATCTAGTGCATCCTTTGACAAACCCATATGCATCTTTAAATATTGTGGGCCAGAAAAACTCACACTACAATATTCGGTGGCCAGTTCTTGGCATTGAAATGACCACATGCATATGTATGGGAATGTTTGAGGATGTCTTCGTGTTGTGAATCAGGGACACAACGTCTCATGATTTGATCTGCACCTATCTTGACCAGATCCGACTCATCCCATATGTATTGTTTTTCCCGAGTATAAAAATATTTCATTTGTTGGGAATTCCAGTGCTCTGGCAACTTTCCTGATACGAAGTAGTTAACTAAATTCGTGAACCAGTGTATTTTGGAAATCTATAATAATTTTTAATCAGGGAAGGAGTCTCTGATGTGATCAGTTAAGTCTATTGGGATAATTGAGAGCCTAGATAGGTGATCAGCAATGACATTTTTTATGCCATTCTTGTCCCTAATCTCTAGATTAAATTCCTGTAATAGAAGGGTCCACCGAATTAGTCGAGGCTTGACATCCTTCTTTGCTAATAAATGCCTTAAAGCACTGTGGTCAGAGTACATAATTGCTTTTGCCCCCAAATATATGATCTAAATTTATCCAGGGAAAATACTACGGCTAACAGTTCTTTTTCCATAGTGGTATAATTCATTTGTGCCTCATTAAAGGTTTTACTTGCACAATAAATTATCACAGGCTTCTTTTCTACTCTCTTGCCGAGCACAGCACCCACTGCATAATCACTTGCATCACACATGATCTCAAAGGATTGAGACCAATCTGGAGATTCCAGGATTGGTGCTTCAGTTAACGTCACTTTAACTATCTCAAATACTTGCATACAAGCTTCGTCGAAGTCAAATTCTACATCCTTTGCAGGAGATTACATAACGGCCTCGAGATTGCACTGAAGTCCTTAATGAACCGCCGATAAAGACCAGCATGGCCTAAGAAGGATCTCACTCCTTTAACATTGGTGGGGGGTGGAAGTGATGATATTATTTGGACTTTTGCTTTGTCTACTTCCAGTCTTCCATGCCTTTCTCGGACACTATATGTCCCACGACTACACCTTCTTTTACCATGAAGTGGCTCTTTTCCAATATATAACTAAATTGGTCTCAGTGAATCTCTTTAGGACTCTCTCTAAATATCCTAAGCAGTCTTCAAATGACTTATCAAATATTGAGAACTCATCCATAAATATTTCAAGAGAACCACCCACCATATCTGAAAAAATAGCGATCATACAACGCTGGAATGTAGTGGGTGCATTACACAGACCAAACAGCATCCTTTGGACGCAAAGGTGCCATACGGGCATGTAAACGTTGTTTTCTCTTGATCCTCTGGATGGATTGTAATTTGATTATGTTTGAAGTAGCCATCTAGGAAACAGTAAAATTTTTGGCCTGCTAATTTTTCCACGATTTGATCAATAAATGGTAGTGGAAAGTGATCTTTGGAAGTAGCAGTATTCAGTTTCTGATAACCTATGCATACTCTTCATCCAGTCACAAGGCGGGTAGTTATCTTTCCTCCTTATTCAATGTCAATAACTGTGATCCCAGATTTCTTTGGCACAGTTTGGGTTGGACTCACCCATTTGCTATCAGATATGGGGTAGATTATTCCAGTGTCCAACCATTTTAACACTTCTTTCTTGTCTACCTTCCTTAGATTAGGATTTAGTCTCCTTTGTGCATCTCTTACTGGTTTAGCTTCTGATCCGTAATGATTCGGTGCATACACAAAGTAGGACTAATTCCTTTTAATTCTACCATGGTCCATCCTACTGCTTCTTTGTACTTAACTAATACTTGCAGTACGGCTTTTTTTTGCACCTCGGTCAGATCTGATGAGATAATAACAGGAAGAGTTTCGTTCTGACCTAAGAGGGCATACTTCAGATGAACAAGCAACTCCTTCAACTCTAAGGGGGCGTTTGGTTCGCGGATTTCCTGGGATTTCATGGGATTTGCATTTAAAAATTTGTGTTTGGTTCGCAGATTTCAGTAAGGATTTGAAATCCCAGGATTTCTGAAATCCCTTCCTTCTTTGTTATTTAAAATCCCAGCATCCCCCTTAGGATTTTAAATCCCAGTTACCTTGCATTTTTCAGATTAACAAATTTTTCCTAAAAGATAATATAGATTCTTTGACAAAATCCTGACAAATGCAAATGCTGCATAATGCAAATCCTTTGACAAAATGCAAATCCCAAGAAAAAAAATTTGCGAACCAAACGCCCCCTAAAATAGGTGGTTGTTCTATTGAAGGTTTTGCTGATTGAGGCAAGTCGGTAGGTAACTTTTCAGTCTTATGGGTCCACGGTGGTTGTTTTGATTCCAGTGTGGATTCCATGACTGCTTCTAAATCGTTACAAGTGCGAGAGTTCATCTTAGTTGTGTCATGCTCGGCAAAGAACAACTCAATGGTGTCTTTGGCGTTGATTAACGAACTATGTTGTTGTGAAAGTTCATCCACCACGTCAATAATATAACACTCTGAACCGATTAAAGCGACATTTGAAGCATTAAAAACATTTAATCGTAATTTGCAATTACCGATAACAATATCTACAGCTCCCGTTCCACAATTGATTTGAGCATTGGTTGTAGCTAAAAACGGTCTGCCTAAGATAATGGTCTGCTGGTTTTCTCCATTGGAACTTTCGGTATCCAGGTTTAGGAAATCTACCGGATAGTAAAACTCTTCAACTAAAACTATCACATCTGTAAGATACCCCTTGGGAATTTGATTGACCGAGCTGCCAGCTACAAAATTATGTTGGTGGTTTCTAACTGGCCAAAATCATGCTTGTCAAACAAATTTCCACGTAGAATATTGACACTAGCTCCAAGATCAAGATTTCCTTCTTTATCTGCACATTGCCAATTGTCACTGGACTCAGTGGTGATCCAGGATCTTTTAGCTTAGGAGGCAAGGAGATGGAGATAAATGCACTTAATTGTTCAGTTAAATTAATCTGCTTAGGAAGTGAGACCTTAAACTTCCTCTTTTGTGTGCACAGATCTTTTAAGAATTTGGCATAAGAGGGCACTTGTTGGATGACCTTGATTAAAGGGATATTGATCTTGACTTGATTGAACAAATCCCACAATCCTCTGGTTGTGGACCTCTCTTGCCATATGGAGAAGATTTTGGATTTTCTAGAGCAGCGGGGTAAGGAGGAGGAGTTGTGGTGTCCTGGTCCTTAACCGCCTCCCTAACTTTTGGAGTTGGGATATCTGCCTTGATCGATTCCTTAAAAGTGACTTTCTTGGACCTCTCCTTTTTCTTCGGATCCTCCTTTTCTTCATACACGACCTCAGTGTCGGTATCTGATTCTACTTCTTGCTCCTTGGGCATCTCGATCTTATTGTCTACTTCTCTACCACTTCTCAGGTTAATGAAGTGTCCAAGGTGACTACCCTGAGAAGTGGTAGAGAAGTAGATAATAAGATCGAAATGCCAAAGGAACAAGAAGTAGAAGAAGACACCGACACTGAGGTTGTGTATGAAGAGACAATGGATCTTAAAAATAAGGAAGGTTCTAAGAAAGTTACTTTCAAGGAACCAATCAAAGTAGATATTCCAACTCCCAAAGTTGGGGACCGGACTAGGACACCACAGCTCCTCCTCCTTACCCCGCTGCCTTAGAAAATCCCAAATCATTCCCCTATGACAAAAGAGGCCCTCAACCTGAGGATTTGTGGGATTTGTTCAATCAAGTCAAGATCAGTATCCCTTTGATCAAGGCTATCCAGTAAGTACCTCTTATGCCAAATTCCTAAAAGAACTCTGCACGCAGAAAATGAATTTTAAGGTATCGTTTCCCAAGCAGATCAGTTTAACTGAGCAAGTGAGTGCAGTGATTTCTAATTCCTTGCCACCAAAGCTGAATGATCCTGGATCACATTTGATTCCAGTGAAAATTGGCAATGTGCAAATCAAAAAGGCATTACTCGACCTTGGATCCAGTGTAAATATTTTGCCAATAAATTTGTTTAACAAACATGATCTAGGCCAGTTACAAACCACATATATACTCTTGCAACTGGCAGATCGGTCAACAAAATACCCAGGGATATCTTATCGAACGTGATAGTAAAAGTAGAAGACTTTTATTATCCAGTCGACTTCTTAGTCTTGGATATAAAGAGTTCTTTTGGAGAAAACCAGCCAACCATTATCTTAGGCAGACCGTTCTAAGCCACTATTAATGCTCAAATCAATTGTAGAACAGGGCTGTAGATATTGCATTTGGGAATCGCAAGCTGCGATTAAATGTGTTCAATGTTTCCACCGCTGCTTCAATCGATTCAAAATGCTACATGATCGATGTGGTGGACGAACTTGCGCATCAGCATGGTTCACTAATCAGTGCCAAGGATACCACTGAGCTATTCTTTGCTGAGCACGACACTGCTAAGATGAACTCTGATAAATGCAATGAACTTGTGGAAGTCATAGAATCCATGCTTCAACAATCATGGACCCATACGACTGAAAAGCTTCCCACTGATATGCCTCAATCTGCAAGGCTTTCAACAGTTTTACCACCTGTTCTAGAATTAAAAAATTTACCTGTGCATTTGAAATATGCCTTCTTAGGTCAGAATGACACTTTATCAGTCATTATTTCATCTGATTTGACTGAGGCACAAGAAAAAGCTCAACTGCAAGTGTTAGTAAAATATAAATAGGTAGTACGTTGGACTGAGAATTTTGTTACCGACCACCTATCTAGGCTCCATATTCTTCCATTAGACTTAATTGGTCACATTAGGGACTCCTTCCATGATAAACACATATTATCAATTTTCAAAATACCATGGTTTCCATTTGACATAGGTTAAAATTATATATACAATGGGCCACCAATAATATGCTAGTCTTTGAACTAATTAGGTTAGAGGAACCAAAACATAGTTAGGCTAGTATAGGAGCAGAACATCTGGCTGAAGATTTAAAACTTAGTGCTTCCTGGGAGGCAACCCAGAGAACTTTGTGGGTATGTTTCTAGATTCCCTCACGAGACAAAACTCGTCCACTCGGGATACCGAGGGGTTCAACGGTGAATTATTTATTTCTTAGTTTTAGTGTCACCAACTAAGCTGGGGAGGATTTCCAACCCAATTTTAGTTGTTTCTAGACTTAAATGTACTTTTACTTTAGTTTCATTTATCCCAAATAACTAAAGAATTTTTATTAAGAATGTATTGTGTTCATTGTCTGCTCGTTATAAGTGTGTTTATGTGACGAGGACGTCACAATGGTCTAAGTTAGGGAGAGTCAGTTCTATGTAATGTTTAATATGATCTAACGAGCCTCCACAAAAAAAAATTTAATATTAGACTGAAATTTGACCACCTGGGCAAAGAGCTACGAGACATCAAGAGGATTTTAAGGCTGGTAGTTTTTTTCAATTAGTGATCAGGTACCATCGTTCCTTGTCCTTCACATTTATCATATTTATGTTTGCTTGTTTTGGTTAGAATTTTAATTTTTGTTATTTTTTTCAGTAGTCGAGTGTGTTTTATTTTTTTATTTTCCGAGTCCTGTTAAATGAGGATGTTAGTGTCAATGCATACTTTCTAAACTCCCCAATGGTTCTTGTTTGTCGATCAGGCTGTGGAAAATGATGACACATAGAAAAATGTACCCAGAATTAGTTAGTGTTAGTAAGAAATTTCTAGAATCATGTTAAGAGTCGTATTAATAACTAACATTTTAATATAAGTTGAGTTCAAGTAGTTAACGTACATTTGTGCTTAAATGAAAAAATGTGTCAAAAGATTTTGGAAAATTCATTCAATAAGGGGGAGAGCTTAATCATGTTTTAGCCTCAAGAGATTCGAGGGTATCCTAGTTGGTTCGGGATATTAAGTCGTTCGGGGTACCATTCATGCTTAATCCCCTAAAACCATCTGGTTTGGGAGTGATTGACCCAAATCTCGCTGCATGGACCAACAAGAAAAGCTATGATAAAAACTCGAGTTAAAAAGAAAAAAATATTCAAAGCATGGTAATCAAAAGTAATATTTGTCGTATACATGCATAGAGGGAAAAGATGATCAAAAGACCCACATGTTTTAAGCTTGTAACCTTGAGCTAAAAGGGTAATTTCCAAAAGTGAGATGCGTTATAATTACTTAGAGGAAATGTGTTTTAACCGAAAATGTTATTTACCTTACATTCAATATCTTACTGCATTATTGCGAAGGCTGACTTAACCTAGACTTACTAAACACACAACTAATACAATCGGTATATAGTTATATCTGATTCTAAGTCTTGCTCGGGGACGATCAAGAGTTAAGTTGGGGAGGTTTGAAAAGACTGTATTATTGTGTGTTTTTGGTAGTCTTAAAGGCTTATATTTGCTTTTTTCTTCATAACTGTCGTACTTTTACATAATCTTTGTGTTTCAGGAAGTCAGTTGGAAGCAGCTCGGAAAAATTCAGCTCGAGATATGCAAGTAGCAGGCCTACGCCATCCTACGCTGGCAAAACAAATTTATTGAGAGGTAGAGAATGGTTCCAGCGTACCCCAGTGCAAGGCTGGGCGTACCCCCCAGCGCAGGGGGGGCGCAGGCCTGCGCCCAGGTTTGCGCCCGTGTGGTGGAGAAACCCTGAGACCGCTTTTTGCCGTCTAAAACCCTAAAAATCACGTCCTCTATAAATAGAGGTGACCTGTGTTCGTTTTCAAAGGTTCCGAAATATTAAAAATGCTGGCGAAGCCCTGATGCGGTCAAGTCACGGATCAAAGTACGAAGAAGTGAAGTTCCAACCTTTCATCTCCTAGAAGCCTAAAGATGATTCTCACAATCATTTCCGTTGAAAAACACGTGATGGAGGGCTAAACGCTTCATAGCCATTTGCGGAGGATCTACAGCTATGTTTTAATTATTTTAACATTAATATTGTATTGATGTATTTTATGATTATTGAATATTTTATGTAATACAAATGATATACTTTTGGTTATTATTATGATTGAAAGGTTTAATTAGTAAAAGCAAGATCATTCATCGTGATATTATTATTTGTGCTGAGTCTATAGTTTAGGGATTAAGACAAGTAATGAATAGTGCATGCGCTATGCCAAGAGTTATTGATTAAAAGATTCATGATTAATGTAATTGAGTAATTGGTTATGTCTATGTGACCATTGCATGATGTTCAATTAAGTAATGACTTGTGCTGTAGTGAATTCGTAAATGATTATCTTTAATTTGATCTGTTATTTAATCGTTCTTTCTTTCGCCATTGTTTTCGTATTAATCTAGTTTTAATCACCTTTCCAAACAACCCAATTCACAATTTAAATCATTTTTCTAATCATAAAAAAACTAGCAATATAACCCTAATAAACCTACATGCTTCATGCGGATTTGACTCTTACTTCCCTACACTAGTAGGTAGTTTGGACTATTTCTACGGGCCACAACGACAACTCGTCATGATGAAAATGAGCACAAGTGAATCATGACGATGTATATATGTATATATGTATGCATCATATGCATCAATGCTAGAACTCACAGTGATCAACAATAACGTTCCAGTTTCCACGAACCGACCTAAATAAAGTCCAATACAAGTTAAACCTCAAAGCAAAACATTAATTCATCAAGTCGAACAAATACTTTAGGACTTCAAAATTATTCACAATTTAGTCTACATATGTCCCACAATATCATATTAAAAGGGTGCAAAAACAATTGAATTATGAAGCTCCAATCTCTAATATTTTGTTTATATCAAGTTGTAGAAAATAAGCTTTTAACCTCCCTACAGCTTGAATCATCTTAAAATATTCCAATACAAATTAAAGTAGACTCTTTTATCTTTCATACTCAACTTGAACCATCTCAAATGGATCCATAACTAATTTTATAAGAATTTATAAATTTGACATCACAATTTCGATATACTGCATATTAGCAGCAAACATTTGCATTTCTGACCTGTTTAGCATTATTTAGATTCATATTTAACGATGCATGACATGTCTAAAATGGAGCTTCGAGTGATTTTATAGGAATTTTACAATACAAATTGTCAAACCTATCAATATACATGAAATTTATGTGTGTCTTAATTTGACACATTCTTAACACTTCCATTCGACTCATATAAATAATTTATTGATATTAAGAGTTTAAAAATCATATTGGGTCATTCGCACAGTAATTTAAAATACATTTCAGACATTTCATCGAACACTTGGCATGCAGTTTAGAAATAAAACACTCAATTTGTTTTTTACTTAGGTTTTATCCCAACCAATATTTGGAAACAATTCTACAGCATATATCAACATGTTTAAACACATTTGGATCTTTTAAAAACATAATCAATGCTCCAAATCAAAAACATTTACATAAATATACTCTAAATCACTTAAATAACAACAAACTACATTTTCATATTGGATTTGAACCATTTACCAAATCAAAACTTTTGAACTCGTTTGGGTTCATCACTTTAGATGGAACAAATATAAAGACAAAGAAGATGGTTATACCTCATCTACTCGCATAAAAAACACAACATTTTGAGCTTTGATAATCTAACTTCAACCACCTAAATCAAAACCCTAAACTTTTCTTCTTCTCTTCTTCTTCTTTCTTTTGCAATATTGCAAAGTGTGGGTGTGTGTGGTGTATTGGAGGGAAAGGAAGAAAGAAGAGTTTGACCCTTTGGCCAAATATACCACTCTCATATTTCACCCCATCAACATCTCATCTTTCATTGTAAAATTACTCATCTTAATAACAATGATAATAATAATACTTATACTAATTATCAAAAGATTCTAAATGATACTCATTAATTCATAATTATATTAATTAACAAATATTAAAGATGATTTGTTACTTCATAAAGACGGACAATTATTATGCATTACATTTCTAGCATTGGTTCTATATCAGTTTATTTTAACCTTATTTAGCTTGTTTAAATGAGCTTGTTAAATAGGATATTATTAATCCCTGGGGGTCTAGGTGTTACAAAATGGTATCAGAGCCAGGTTTCAAATCCTTAGAAAACAATAGACTTTGTGTGTGAGATTTAGGTAGACCATGGGTTAAGATCATGTCTGTTAATTCCATATTCTTCTGTTCTTAACATCGAAGATTGTCATTCTTTCCAATTTCTTTAGATTCTGTCTCGTAAATCAACCCGCACAACAAGAGGAAGTGTTTGTAACGACAGCAAAACTGGAGGAGGAAATGAGCTATTCACCCCGGCTCCACTGGCCGTATTGAACCAAGTGGTGGCTAAAGTTGTCACCTACGCTTTACCCCAAATGCTAGCAGATGTAAGAAATCATGCAAACCCTACTGGTGGTATAAGACCACAAGCCAATACGCAGAGACCGCCTACTTATCAGCTTCTGGAGAAGTTTCAGAAACAAAAACCCAAGTCTTTTCGTGGGGCTCAAAAACCATTTGATGCTAAGAACTGGATCTCCCATTTGGAGAAAAATTTTGAGTATCTAGAGTGCACTAAAAATCAGAAGGTGTGGTTAGCAACTTATAAACTGGAAGGGGATGCACACTCATGGTGGAAGACCATAAAGGATGTTGAGGGTGACAGTTTTCTGAAGTCTTTGGTCTGGAGAGATTTCCTAAACATATTTTATCAACGATATTTCTCTGTCGCTGACATACAGGCATACAGTAAGGAATATTCCAACATCCAACAGGGAGGCGAGGAAGATGTAACAACTTATATGGAGTGATTCGGACGAGTCGCGGGTATTGTTGGTGCTTCAGCCGGAACCACAAAAGAGTAGGCTGAAAAATTCGATACTGGGTCTGCGTTATGAGATTCGGCGTCAAATTATTGATAGGAGGTATGATAAGGTGTCGGATGTAGCTAATGCAGCAAAACATGTGGAATTGGAATGAGCTAATTCCTGAGCTAAATGGGAGAGGTAACCGAAAGAGAGGTCGATATGATAATCGCAGACAGGGTTTTGATGGGAATATAAGGCTTCAACAGGGCTAGACGAAAAACTCTGGAGATCCGCGTTGTTCTGGGCAGACTAGACAGTGGCAGGGCCAAAGATCAAACTGGAACAGAGGCAACAACCAGCGCCAGAATAGGAACAAGGGGTTCCTGCAGGGCGGTACTCATCAGTTTCCGACACCTAATGTGATCAGGCAAACTGGACCAAAGCATAGATATAATAATAAGAGCGGGGCTACTACGTGTATCACATGTGTGTCGTACCATCTTGGAAGGCCGTGTTATCGTGAGGCCAAAGCTTGTTTTAATTGTGGTCAGCAAGGGCATCTGGCTAGGGATTGTAATGTGCATTAGTAGGGTAATGCGGTGAATAATCAGCAGCGAACTAATAATCAATAGTTATGTACTAGTAACCATCATGGAAATGTCGGCAGGATATTTGCCATCACTGAACAGCAGGCTGCTAACGCTCCAGGTACAATATCGAGTTTCCTCTCTATGTCGAGCCGAAAGGCTCATGTGCTATTTGATACAGTATATATGCATTCTATTGTTTCATCTTCTTTTGCTTAGCATCTTCAGTTTAATTGCTATATGAATTTTGATTCTCCTATAACTATTGCTACTCCCATGGGGAATTTTGTGATTATTGATGTGTGTATTTAGACTGTCCAATCTATGTTGATGAGCAATTCTTTACTACTCATTTACTTCGTATGTCTGTGTGTGATTTCGATCGTATTCTTGAGATGGATTAATTGACCGAGCATCAAGTTACTATCGACTGTCAGTCTATGCGAGTTATCTTCGGGGATCTCAAAGAGCCTAAGTGTGTCTATTAGAGGTTTCGACCTAGCATGGTTATTATGATCATTTAAGATATGGTTGCGAGGAGGTTGATATCGAAAGGTTGTGTAGAGTATTTAGCATATGTTGTCGACACTGCGAATGAGGGGATCATTATTGACAATCAGCCGATTGCACATGAATTTTCCAACGTTTTTCAAAAGTGTTGTCGGGATTGGCACCAGAGCGAGAGGTGAAGTTTACGATTGAAATCATTTAAATGTTGAACGTATTTTGAAGGCTCCTTACCGTATGACACCACTTGATCTTTAAGAATAAAAGGAGGAGTTACAGGAGCTTTTGGATCGCGGGTTTATTAGACCAAGTGTGTCACCTTTGGGTCTACCATTTCTTTTCATAAAAAAAAAAAAAAAGAAAGAAAGATGGCTTCATGAGGCTATGCATTGATTACTGAGACTTGAATCGGGTCACGGGTGTCAGGAATATATGCTTATTTCCTTGTATTGATGATCTATTCGACAAGCTTCAATGAGCAAAGCATTTCTCAAAGATTGATTTGAGATCGGGGTACTATCAGTTGCGAGTATGTTCAAAGGATGTTCCAAAGACTATTTTTCACATCAGAAACAGTCATTACGAGTTTATGGTGATGCATTTTGGTTCAACTAACGCTTGAGCTGTATTTATGGATCTGATGAACCATGTCTTCCATGAGTATTTGCATAAGTTCGTGGTGGTCTTTATTGATGATATACTTGTGTACTCTAAGTCAAGGGAAGATCACGAGGAGAATTTGAGGACAGTGTTGGGATTCTTAAAGAGAATAAGTTGTATGCTATTTACTAAAATCAGGAAAATTGTCCATGCTTTCATTCTAATCAAGCTACTAAAATCTTTCTTAACTTTATGTTATTGTTGTTTGATGGTTGTGATGTAGTTATATTAATGAAGCTGGATAAGAAATCAAGACGTAATAATCTAAATGATAAGATTAAAAACAAAGAAACCATGCATGTTGTTAGGGTTTGGTGGGCGGCGGTGGTATTCTGGTTCGCTGACCGGTGGCGCTGCACCTAGGATGGCCACAATGGCCCTGGTCAGCGGCGACTGTGAGTCCGAGAGAGAGGAAGAATGAGTTATAGTCAGGGAGGCCGAGCAGTGATGGTGTTGTGGTGGCGCTGCCGCCTAGGGTTAGGCTGATGTTGTTGTTGCAATAATGAGAGGAAGAGAGGGAGCAGTGTGTGTGAGAGAGAGAGAGAGTGAGGGAAATGGAGAGTCATAGGGTGGTTGGTGTTGCCGGTGAGCGACGGTGGCAGCGATCGCTGGCCGTAGAATGAGACAGAGGGAGAGAGACTGTGAGAGAGAGAGAGTGATGTGTGTGTGACTATGGAAGTAGGGAAAATGGAGGGGGAGAACCGGGTCAAGGGATCCTACCCTACCCGACCCGCCAACCCAAACCAAAATTTATATATAATTCAATTTACAATCTTATTTTATTTATTATTTTTTATTAAACCATTATTTTTATTAATCAATAAATTAGTTTTAAAACCTTAATAAGTTAATAAATATATATGAATTAAACAACTCTAAATATTATTAACGGCAACTACTATAATTATATATTTAAGACCCAACTGTAAGTTCATATTTATTGAACAAATTAATTAATTATTCACATTTATATTAAATTAAACTAAATCATAACCTGAAATTAATTAATTATTCACATTTAGTTGTCATTAAAATGCTATATTAAATAAAACTAAACCATAACCTTAAACTGATTAATTATATATATTTGGTGACTTATTATTTAATGTCCGCTTATTAGTTAAATTAAATTAAATAGTTCTTTGAGATTTTATATAAATATGTTGAAATTATATTCATTTGAGTACCGATTGAATTCAAAGTAAACTACATAATCAGTTAATAGAATACTGATTTGATTAATAAAGATTAAAAAGATTTTTAACTGAACAATAATTGTATGCTAAACTTAATAATTATTAATTATATAAGTTTGTATTAAATTAGTGGAATGGGTAGCTTAAAGACCAACCTGTTGGATTCGTTTTTAATTCCTAATTTTAGGTTGTTCTTATAGATCAGACTGATTCGTAGCGAATTCAGATTTCTCATTTATTGCTAAGCTGCTATTAAGATACGAATTCCGTACTTATTTCAGCGTTACTCTTAAGTTGTTCAATGTGAGACTTGTATCATAAATTTTGACAATCAAACTTTATATATCTCTAATGTCAGTTTCTTCATCAAAAGCAAATATCATTTTAAACACTCATAAACCTTTGTGAAAATATCATTTTTAAAATGTGATATTCTCATGGCAAATATCTTGGATCTTTGTTATATTTTGAAATGTGGGTCTTTGTCTTATTATGGTTAACGTAGTTTGAACTATTCAAATTCAGCATTTGTTATGCGTGAACCCTAGATAGTAGACTATAGACATGATTACCAAGTAAACTACCTGTGGAGGTACCACATGCATGTCATTGTGGCACCAATGGCATGATACTTCTGTAAGAGTGTGATCGGTTACGGCGTCTCCCTTTCGTTTGAGATTATGATGATTGAATAACATTATGTTAGCTTGGGAATGAGTATTTGATTATTTCAGGGGGCGTATGGATGGATGCTAGACTATTGTGTTTCGCAAAAGTGTAGTGTAATGTCATACACTCCTTACGAACTACATGCACTGGGTTGGCGGCACTCACTGTAGTTTTTCGTTTGATTAGTACACATTTCGCTAGGCCGTTCGCAAGCATTCGTTGCTTCAGCCATTATTTTCTTGTCAATACGGTGTTGAGATGAATATTAAATTTTTAAAGAAAATCTATTTTCAAAACATATTTTAGTCATTGAAATTCATATACGTCATACTTGCATTGGATATTTGTACTGAGCGTTTGGCTCATGCTGTGTTCTTTCTTTCGGTAGGTACTCAGAGGTGAAGATGAGATGTGTGTTGAACGTGGTAACCACCAGAGGACCTAGTTTATTTTTAGTTATTTGTTTCCGTTAATATGCAGTGAATGCAAATATTTAACAATGTTGGGTTTTTATTTTTAACTTGGTATTTTGAGACCATATGGTATTTATGGTTGAAAGTTTGGAAGTTTAAAAAAAATATTTATTGGTTTATGTAAATAGGTTAGTTAAATAGGACATTGTCAATCCCACAGCGTCGGGGTGTTACACACATACCCTAGATAAAGTTTGACCGTCAGATATTGGAGGACAATAATACCATCATCTGCAGTTTGCCTTTGTTAGCAGATTAATTTCATTGCCATTAAATGACAATATAGGTCTTGTTTCTTCGAAAAAAACTTGTAACAAATAAACTAAAAATGCCAAAGGGCCTTTGGCCTAGCGGTAAGAGAGTGGAGATACAAGTGAAAGGTCACGGGTTCGACTTCCGTCGGAGGCAAGTTGAAATTTAGGTGGCAAAAGTAATCTTGTGGTAAAAAGGAGTAGTTTTGGAGTAGGAGTATGATAGTTTGCTGTTAAAAAAAATTAAACTGAAATTGACTCAAAATTAATGCTGCTTACACTTCGAAGAAATTGGAAACCGAAAGAGTCTTTTTCCCAAAAGGATGCATGATCCAGAAAAAGAAGCTTTAGTCACTATCTTTTTATTTTTATTATATTAATTCTGGAGTTATAAAAAAACTAAATACAGTTTTTTTTAATTTAATTGCATGAACTAAAGTGGCACTAACGATATATTCGCCAAATAAATTGAGTAAACAAAATAAGTACATCATACCGAAAAGATGTGTTATTGCATTTATTCATGAAGGTGATGGTGTTTGATTATAGCGGATTAGCTAGGGATGTTCAGAATTTTTCCGAAACCGAAAACCAGCAAAACCGTTCCGAAAAACAGGTTAACCGTACCATATTTATCAGAATATCTTGGTTCGCTTAACCGAACCGGAAAAATCTTTGGTTTCTCGGTTCGGTTACGGTTCACATATTTGGCTTCGGAAGGTTAACCGAAAAACTGATTTTTCTTATTTTTTATGTAGTTATATATAATAATAATCCTTAATTCAAATAAAACTTAAATATCTAACTTAAAAGAGCCCAATCAAAAGAAATCCTATCTGATTTTTTGACATAATTCCACATCCATTTACCAAGTTCCCCTTCAAGGCTTCCACTCTTCCATCAGCCTTCTTCCAGGCTTCCACGAGGACCACGATTCCACAGCTCCAGCCTCCGCCCTCCAGCCCTCCACGAGTTCACACAGTCACGCACTCTTCCTGTCTTCCACACTTCACAGCTTCATCTTTGATTCTACACTTCATATTCGATTCCAAGGCTTCATCTTTGAGTTCGAGATTTGGTCATCGGTTTGATTCCACGGCTTCATCTTCATCTTCGAGTTCGAGATTTGTTCACAGCTTCAACTTTGAGATTTGTTCGAAACCTTCTCTCCTTCACGGCTTCATCTTTGATTCCACGCTTTCACAGCCTCATCTTCAGCATCGATTCCAATTTATTCACAGCTTCATCTTCATCTTCAGCATCGATTCCAGATTTGTTTAATATGATGTTGAAACTTGTAGTTTTGTTGTATTGTGTCGGATTAAAAACTGTTAGTGTATGATATGTAAAGATGACATTACTACTGCATCATGGCTGATTTCATAAAACACTTGAGGGTCACACCGATGAGCACAACTGAGCAGATGCAATTAAACTATTGAATAAACAATATTGGATATTGTTTGTGACACGAAATGATCATTGAGATTAAATTAATAAATGATTAATTATATCTCAAAGTACGGGGACTAAAAGTGCAATATTAGATATTGTAGTAATTTAATTGTCATTGGATGACAATTAAATAATAATTATCTAGTTTTTTATTTATTAGTGGATATTGAATAAAAGATGCATTTATTTGAATTAGTATTATCATCTATCATTGGACAATGGATGGATAATTATAAACATATAAATAGAAATAATTATAAATAATTATCTACTCATTTATATATTATTAGATAATATATAAAAGATAAATGTTATTTAATAGATATATAATTATAGAGATAATTATATAATGTTTAAATAATAAAGATAATTATTAAGATATATATTATATTATTATATTATAGTTTAATTAAATTAAAACTCTAATATACTAATTAACATATACATAAACTTGCGGCCAAAGAAATGGGTGAATGAACCGATTTCAGTGATATATATGTATATATATATACATATATATATATATATATATATATATATATATATATATATATATATATATATATATATATGTATATATATGTATGTATATATATATATATATATGTATGTATGTATATATATGTATGTATATATATATATATATGTATATGTATATGTATGTATATATATATGTGTGTGTATGTATATACACACACATTGTGGACCTACGCAGAAAAGTGACACAAATCAAAAAACCAAACACAAAAGTCTTGTGTGTGGGGGGGTTTTCGGCCGCAAAAAAAACTAGGGTTTCGTTTTTCCAGTTCTTCGTGTGTTTAATTACATACTCGGCGCCGCTCGACCGTGTCATCACCGGTGGATACCGAAAGCATCCTATTCGAGTATTTTTGTCATCAAATACAAAGGTACGAATTTTTATTGCTTTCTCATTTACTTATCTTATGTATACTTGATGATCCGTTTACGGAATTCGTGATTTTAAAAAGCTTTCGTTGTGCATTTAATGTGATTAATGTTTATGGTTTTATGAAAAACGATACGAATTCCCAACAGTGGTATGAGAGCCACCTCAAGTAACATAATGATAGTATTATTTTTGTATTTATGTCCAACTTTATTAAAGTTTTGATTTTTTTTAATTAAAAGTGTTTAGACGGTCGAAATCAATAATTAAAATGTTTAAGGTTTTGATTTGGCTTGGAGAAAATCGACCAAAGGTTTTGGAAACCTTATGGTGATTCTCGGCCAACCTTGGAGTTCCTCGGAGTTTGGGTTTTTGAAACCTTAGTTCGTTTTATTTAGTTGATTTTTGCTTGTTTAAAAGTGTTTAATTAATTAAAGTCAGAAAATTAAACGTTTCGGTTCGCGAAATCAAACCTAGAGATTTCGGCCATGGGTTGAGACCCATGACCTCTCGGTTGTGATGTGGTAACCGAGGTGATGGATTATTTGTTCCGTCGTGTCGTTTAATTCACGGTTAAACTCGAACGATTAAATTAAATGCATTAAAATCGAATTAATAAATCAAAAAGTGTTTGTTTATTAATATTTAAACATTTGTGACTAAATATATGTAAATATGTTTTCGGTTTACAAAATTAAAGTGGGAGACCTTATTAGTTTTATAAAATTCACAAATCGGTTTAAATATTATTCGATTCGATAATTAAACGATTAATTGGAATATAGAAATCAAAATAATCAAAGTGAGTTGATTAAAGGCTTCGGTTAATTTCAGCCGTCAAAGGGTTTAAGACCCTACTTCTTTTCGGTTCATATGGGTTATTGAACCCGAGTATGAGTCGGTTAACTAAGTTGGTTCGTTTCCGTTTTCCGGTAATTTGTCGTTTAAATTAAATCGGTTTTAACTAAAAGTTAAGTTTTGATGTTGAAATTAAAATTAGGGATAATTGTGCAAAAAAATCCCAAACTTTCCAGTATTTTGGGATTAAAACCCCAAATCATTTTTCGTTGCATAAAAAACTCCGAACAAACTAAAAATCAGTAAATCAAGGTTTTATCAGTGAGTAACCGGTTGAAACGTGTCATTAATCCTACGTGGACCGGTAAATAACATACGTGGAATAAACTTTAATTGTTGAAACCGGTTGTCAAGTATTACACGTCATTTAAACCCCCGTTGATGATGTAATCCCGTTTGAAAATTACAATTAAAAATTATCAACAGAGGTTTAAATGATGTGTAATACTTGGCAACCGTTTTCAACAACTAAATTTATTCCACGTCTGTTATTTACCCGTTCACGTAAGATTAATAACGGTTTCAACCGATTACCCATTGATAAAACCTTGATTTACTGATATTTAGTTAGTTCGGGGTTTTCTATGCAACGAAAAATGGTTTGGGGTTTTAATCACAAAAAACTGACAAGTTGATGGTTTTTTGTGCAATTATCCCTTAAAATTAATGGTAATTTTAATTTATAAAGTAGATTTAATTTATACATTTAATATTTAGTTCCATAAAATGCATTATTAAATTAAATGGAGTTTAACTTAAGGATTCTATTTTCAAATTGATGAAATCGTGACTTTGGTTTTCATGCTCGATCATGGTTTGATGTTTTGAGATTTAATCTCGACATTAACGTTTTTGGTAGAAATCGTTTAAAACCATCAAAATTATCTTTTTCAGTATTATTTAAGATGATCAATTTTCTTAAATCCTTTAATGAAAATATTTTATTGGTAAAAATTGTTCATTTAGAAAATTGACATTTTAAATAAAGTTTATTTATTTTCGGAAAGGTGTATTCAATTAAATAATGGTTAATTGATAATTACTTAAAAGAAATTAAAATTATTTATCAATACTATTTCAAAATAATAACTATATTTATTAAAGGTTGTTTAATAAAAGTTTCTTAAAATAGTAAGTTTAAATTTCAAAGGTGTTTGAACGGTTAATTGAATATTTTAAGAAAAGTATAGTTATGAATTCAAAGATAATGCAAAGATGGAATTAATTTTGAATTTTTTTCAGGAAAAAGTTTCTAATTATGGAAAGTGTTCCTAAATTTCGAGTTTACGAACCGTATTAAATTTAAGAACGATATTGGACATCCATCAAGGACGCTCGGAGACATCATCGGATGCTGAGGCTAGTGGGAGCTGAAAGAGTTCATCCTTCTTGCCTTGTGTGTTGATTTTGTCCCTTAGGTTTTGACCCAATTGGTTTGTCCGTATGGCTCTCAGAAACCAGTTTAGTTTTGGCAAGGCTATGTCACCGTGTGTTTATATGTTTTATTTCTTTATGCATTATTTATATCTGCGTGGTTGTTGTGACAAAGTAGATAAATAAAAGAAATTAAAACTACAATCATTTTTGATGAAAAATTAAAGTATTTAAAAGGAAGTTTAAAATGGAAACTTTAATTATTTTGTCAGGTATTAGATATGACATTTTTATGAAACTGGTTTTTTAAATAAAAATAGATTTATTTTCAATGTCATATGATCAAATAGTTGAAAATTTTAAAACCGGTACATTAACTGGACTGTTTACCATAATAGGTGGTGTCTAGGATAGTCTTGCTCGGGCTGTGGAATTTCCGAAAGTTTATAACCGAAAGGATCCTGCCCGCAGACTAACTGGCCACTAGTTTTTGGTAAGAGACTGGTTATAAACCCAAATTAAAAAATTCTGACACAACATACCGTCCATATAGTGGCACTCACGGTGACCGGTCGTCGTAAGTAGGTTCAGCCTTCGTTGGGTGCTTACGCTGCAAACTCGGGAAGCTGTGAGGTAAGCACTGCGGATAATAAGTGAGACTTGGGCCAGTGACTTGCAGTTGTTATATGGTGTGTGTCAGTGGTGGTTCCTCAGTAAGACTGTTGCCCAATGTGTGGATGAGATTAAACATGATCAATTTAAGAAATTGAAAATCTCATAATATCTAAGAGTTGCAAGGGGGTTGTAATTGGTAATAAGTTGTCTGCCTGAGTAGCTTATTCATGTAGGTTCAGCCTTCGTTGGGTGCATGAATAAGTAAAATGGTTCTTAGGATTAATAAATCATTTTCTGAATTTTGGGTTAGTGATTTATTAATGGTTAATCAATTACTAATTCTTTGAAAAATGTTTTAGATGGTTGGAAGAGGCAGAGGTAGAAGCAGTTTACACAATAACAACAACAATGACAACAACAACAATAACAATGATAACGTCAATATCCTTCCTCCACCTCCTCCTATTACTAATCCCTCTCAAATGCACAACACTGCCACTCTGAGATCAATTCTGGACAAAGAAAAACTCAGAGGAAATAATATCCTGGACTGGGAACGTAATCTAACGATTGTTCTGAGAATGGAGCAAAATTCGTATGTTCTGGAAAGGGCACTAGGACCTGCTCCTGCAGAGACTGCTACTGTTGAGGATAGAATTCTCCACAAGAAGCACTCTGAGGATGTGTTGATGTTGCCTGTCTTATGCTAGCGACCATGACATCTGCAGACTAACCTTAAGGATGTCCCAGCTTACCAGATGTATTGCCAGCTAAAGGATATGTTCCAGACTCAGGCTCGGACTGAGAGATATAATACGACTAGGGCTCTGAACTCCTGCAAAATGGCAGAAGGAACAACTGTCGGACCCCATGTGCTTAAGAGAAGGGTTATCTGGATCATCTTAGCAGGCTTGGGTATCCCGTGACATAGGAGATGGCCACGGATCTGATTCTCAATTTCTTATCGAAGGATTTTAAGCAATTTGTAATTAATTACAATATGCATAATATGGAGAAGACGATTAGTGAGCTATATCAGATGCTCTAGACTGCTGAAGAGAGAATGGGTTTGAAGCCTTTTGAGAAGCCTAAGGATGTGTTGATGGTCAAAGAGGGAAGGATTAAAAAGAGAGGAAAAGGAAAGAGATGGAAGGGAAAGAAAGTTCCCAAGACGGAGGCCAAAGCTGAAGAGCAGTCGAAGCCTAAGACCAAAGAAGTCAAAGCCAAGATTGACAAATGCTTTGAGTGTCAGGAAACTGGGCACTGGAAGAGGAATTGTCCTAAATACTTGGAAAGGATTAAGGCCGAACGTGCCGCGACTTCAGGTATCTAATTATTCTCACTTCTTATGATTGTTCTTGGTTATGTGATTTCCAATGAACTAACGTTGTTTTGCAAAATGTTTGCAGGAACTAAAGAGAAGTGAAGAGGGATGACGAAAGCAGTGGGAGCATGAAGATCTTTTTCAAGATTACTCTACTTATTGCTTATGTTATCATATCATGGTGCTTAGACAATTTACTTCAGTCACGTGAATAATTTGTTTTTGAGATACATATTTGAAGGTTTTTGAATAAGTGTTTATTAAATATTTACCTGTTCAAATTGTTGTGCCATGATAGACTATTGATCCAAGTTAAGTTTGGATGATAACAAATCAATATAGATTGATCAGTTAGTAGTCAAAATTCTGATAACAGATATTCGTGTTGTTCATATATTGTTGTGTAACACTGTTGAAATTGTTCAAATGAAGTTTTATCGAACTTATTAATTCTTGAAAGTCAGTTCAAGAGATTATATGAGTTGGATAGTCATCCATGATTATATAGATGATACTAATAAAGTGCAAATTTAAATGTAAAGGAGTTACATGGAGGATAATTCACTTAAGTTGTTAGAAACAATAAAAAGACTTGAGAAGTCAGGCTTTCTTAGACAAGAAGTAATTGCATTTTATTACATGTGAAATGTATAAAACTTGTGTGATGGTTAGTCAAGTAATAGCCTTTGACTTGTTTAAACACTCGTCAGCAAACTTGACGGAACACCACAACGAAATGTTGTAGATAACCAGGTTCTATACATATCACAAATTTTGAACACAATGTTATTAATTTAAGATATCTTATTAAGATATAGATAAACCGCATACTGTTAGATTCAGGACTAAACATCTAAATGTACCACTAGTAGCAATAAATCTGAATTGCTAGAGCTCCTAAATTTTAATCCTGGTGTCTTTATGAGTGATTTACCAATTTTTTCAAAAGATAAGGGATAGAAATATGTAAGGAGATTCAGAATGGATCTGAATAATATTACAAGAACATGTAATAAAGAACTAGTGTAATTTTTCAAAGATAAATGGTAATGGAAGTTAAGTCAGTTAACTAGAGAACACTCCCACTAAGATCATGTCTGAAATTAATTTTTTTGATAGATCATATTACCGTTACATTTGATAAAGGAACAGTAGCATTAAATTGATGGAAGTCACGTTGTGTTTATTGAGATAAAGGAGATCAACATGATATCTTTAATTTCGTTCTATTTTGCATGTTTTAGAAATCCAAGAATAAATTTGAAGTTATTCTAAAACTATTCCATAGCTGCTTGTTGTCATGGGAACCACAACAAGAATTAAAAGGCTACTATGGTCTTTGGTTGATATTCATGGGTGATGAATATAGCAAAGGTTGGACCAAATTCACAGGTATTTGTTGCGAACAAATATTGGATTGACTCACCGATTGAGACCACTTTGTGGATCATAGTCATGAGTCGTCTCAAAAAGGTAATCATTAGTACCTGAGATGTCTACGTACTTTAATCGAGTGCTGTTGTACATTTGGCCTAACCTAACGTCATTCGTAACTGGGTGATCATAACGGTTCGAGGCTAGTTGCAGTGGGAGTCGTGCAGGAGGCCTAGATAGTCAATATGGGATTTGCACCTTCTTTTAACTAAGAAGACATATTTCTGGGCCCCTCAACGATCGATACTGAGAAAAATGCATGGCCATGCTCGGACAGAACTGATGTGTTCAAATCTGTCTGTTTCAGTTTAATATGAGATCAAGGAGTCGAGAAACACAATCGTGTTTGCTACGGTTGATCTAATCCATGCCTAGCTTTCACATTGAAATATCGCGATACATGGGATATAACCTAAGTTTCTTTTTGGAAGGCTGTTTCAACAAGAATGCCCGAATGAGAGTCAGAGTTTTTATGACCTTGGTTGCCTAAAGTGTCTAGCCAAGACCTCCTTTAGGCGCTTGCTGCAGGACAGTATGTCATCTTACACAAGTGGGAGTATGTTAGTGTATGGTGTGTAAAGATGACATTACTACTGCATCATGACTGATTTCATAAAACACTTGAGGGTCACACAGATGAACACCACTGAGCATATGCAATTAAACTATTGAATAAACACTATTGGATATTGTTTGTGACACGAAATGATCATTGAGATTAAATTAATGAATGATTAATTATATCTCAAAGTACGGGGACTAAAAGTGCAATATCAGATATTGTAGTAATTTAATTGTCATTGGATGACAATTAAATAATAATTATTAAGTCTTTTATTTATTGTTGGATATTGAATAAAAGATGCATTTATTTGAATTAGTATTATCATCTATTATTGGACAATTGGATGGATAATTATAAACAAATAAATAGAGATAATATAAATAATTATCTACTCATTTATATATTATTAGATAATATATAAAAGATAAATGTTATTTAATAGATATATAATTATAGAGATGATTATATAATGTTTAGATAATAATATTTTAAATATTATATTATTATATTAGAGTTTATTTAAATTAAAACTCTAATAAATTAATTAACATATACATAAACTTGCGGTCAAAGAAATGGGTGAATGAACCAATTTCAGTGATATATATATATATATATATATATATATGTATATATATATATATATATATATATAGACACACACACATTGTGGACTTACGGAGAAAAGTGACACAAATCAAAAAAACCAAACACAAAAGCCTTGTGTGTGTGGGGGTTTTCTTTCGCAAAGAAACCTAGGGTTTCGTTTTTCCCGTTCTTCGTGTGTTTAATTATATACTCGGCGCCGCTCGACCGTGTCATCACCGGTGGATACTGAAAGCATCCTATTCGAATAGTTTTGTCATCAAATACAAAGGTACGAACTTTTATTGCTTTCTCATTTACTTATCTTATGTATATTTGATGATCCGTGTACGGAGTTCATGATTTTAAAAAGCTTCCGTTGTGCATTTAATATGATTAATGTTTATGGTTTTATGAAAAACGATACGAATTCCCAACAAAAACTTAATTAGGCTAAAGGATGTGGTTGCCATGGATGTCACCCAAATCTGCCGCCACGTCAGCTTTGCCATTCTTTGTCATTTTGATGCCATTCCGAGGGTGTAGTTGCCATTCAATTTATTTTTTTTGCATTTAAAACTTAAAATAAAAACATTGAAATAAAAAATAACATTTAATTAATAATATTAAAATTAAACATAACATAACATAAAACATTCAACTTAATAATTAAGACATTAAAACTAAAAACTTAACATATTTTTTCTAAAAAAACATACTTAAAAATAAAATCTACAATCCCTTTTTTTTCTATTTCTTCCTTTTGTTTCATCACGACTTCGAGTTGTCTTCCGGTCAAATAACTAACGTCTTTGAAATAAACTCTCAAGTCACGAGCTTTTTGTCTCGCGACAAGATCTTGTTTTTTTAAATCCAAATATTCACCTAAACGATCTTGTAATCCAGCTATATTTGCCGTCATGGCTTCAAGATCTTGTGAACCCGATGTTTGCGTCGTACCGGAACTTGTTGCCGCTTTACCCTTACGTTTTGCCGCGTTTCTTCCAATCGGTCGTGTGGGTGGGGGAACCTCAAACGAGTCGTCGTCGTCGTTAAGGTTGATTCCGATATGCGCATCCGATGACATGGTGAACTCGTTAGAGTCCGTTGTTTTTTATTGTTTAGACCCACGTTCGATAAAATAGTCGGCCGTCGCAACACGTTGCCAAGTTGGAGAATCTTTTACGACCGACCAAACTTCGATATGTCGAAACGGATACCCATTCGCGTCTTTAAACTTTCCAAGTGTTTTTTTTAGAATGTTGGCGTCGTTTTGACCACTTTCCCATTGGATGGAATGAAATATTGCCAAAAGTTTTTTAACGACGGCGTTGACATTCCTCCATTTTGTGTATAGTTGGTCTTTCGAACGGTAGTCATTTTTCCCCATTTCTTGGTGGAACCTAAACCGAATTCGATTCCAAAAGTCTTTCCTATTTTGGTCGGTACCAGTAATAGAATCTTCAGAAACATTGAACCAAGCTCGTGCTAACGTCTTCTCTTCTTGCGAGGTCCAATGTTGAGTAAGAGCCCTCGTTGTTGATTTCTTTTTTTATCTTTCGTAGTCGGCTCGGGTTCTGGATCCACTTTGACTTCGGGTTGTGTTTCCGGAACGACTTCAGGTTGGGTAATATGTTGAGATGGATGGGTGCCGAATGGGGATAAGGTTGGGGAAGAGAGTGGTTGGTACTCCGTAAACAGATTAAATTGTGAATATTCCGGAGGCATAAAATTTAGTTGAGTAGTCGTGATGCCATACCCTCGACCGAAAACGTGTTGCGGAACACCCGCAAAATTCATAAAACCCGTCGGAGAATATATTGGTTGATCCATTTGCATCGGGATCGAACGATAACCTTGATTTGTCGAGGTTGGTGTGTTCGGATTGTTCGTCGAACCGGAACCGGATCGGATGTCATTTGAATATTTGAGAGAGAAGAGAATGGTCGTTGAGGTTTGTGGGAATTTTTTTGAATATTTGAAAGGTTTGAGAATGGGTGTACTTTTAAAAACTTATGTGTGTGTGTATATATATATAGACACACACACACACACACACACACACACACACACATGCCAACGGTCGGTCAAGGGAGGGAGAGAGAGACAGCGCTCAGCATTGAGATGCCGTTGCCGAATTCGATTTTGCCGATGCCGAGGGGAGGGGGCGGTGTTCCCTCTCGGTACCGAGGCTCCCAAATGGGATGTCGTTCCCACTCCCTGCAGCCTTATAGACTATGTTAAAAAAATTTATCATATAACGGTTAATCGGTTACCTGAAAACCGAACCGAAAAATCAGACCGGTTAACTGGGAATTTCGATTTAGGTAAGGTTCAGGATTTTGACAAACCGATTGTTTCAGTTAACCGTCCGAAACCCAAATTCGGTTCGGTTAACCGTCCGTGAACAGCCCTAGCGGGTAATCATATGTTTTGGTTTCAAGGTTCCTTGATGTTCGGGTCGGGTTCTCTGATTTAGAAAAAATTTCAAACCAATTCCATTAGTTTAATCAAACTAAACTCTATCAATTTAATTTAACAGTACGTATAACAATTTAACCAAGGCTGACCACAACCAAATGATGATTTCTTTTAAAATCTTTCCGATGAATCCTGTATATATTATGCACAAACCAAGCATCAATTAGCTAAAAATATAACTAAGTGAACATTTAGGAATTAAGCAAACAATTAACAAAACAAAAAGGGATAATTGCGCAAAAAACCCTTCAACTTATCAGTTTTTTGTGATTAATATTTCAAACCATTTATCGTTGCATAGAAAAACCTCGAACTAGTTAAAAATCAGTAAATCAAGGTTTTATCAATGGGTAACCGGTTGAAACCGGTTATTAATCCTACGTGGACCGGTAAATAACCTACGTAGAATACATTTTACATGTTGAAACTGATTGCCAAGTATTACACATCATTTAAACCCCCCGTTGATCATTTTTAATTGTAATTTTTAAAATAGGATTACATTATCAACGGGGGTTTAAATGATGTGTAATACTTGGCAACCGGTTTCAACAATTAAAATTCAGTCCACTTAGGCTATTTACCGGTCTACGTATGATTAATAACTGGTTTCAACTGGTTACCTATTGATAAAACATTAATTTACTGATTTTTAATTTGTTCGGAGTTTTTTATGCAACGAAAAATGGTTTGTGGTGTTAATCACAAAAAAATAACAAGTTAGAGGTTTTTTGCGCAAGTATCCCAAACAAAAACCACGCTAGTTATAGTAAAAACCTAAACAATTAACAATCAAGAACCACATTACCACATTCTAGAGTTGGATTATAGAAGCAAAGTTCTACAACTCGCAAGAAGAAGAATCAATTTGGTACATCTCTACCCAAGTCGATGCAATAAGAAGAGGAATCGTTTTTTCGTCAGAGAGAAGGTATTGAACTATTGAATAGGAGAAGGCGAGAAGCACACGATGAAAAAGGCTGTAGCTTTTTAAAAATATAAGGATTTTTATAAAATTAGAAAAGGGTTATATGTCAAAAATAGCAACAATTTTTTGTAGTTTTACAGTTTATACCAACATTATTTCTTTTTTATCATTAATAGCAACAACTTTTGTATTTTTTTCCGATTATAGCAACTTTTGACCTGGAAACCTTTTATAGCAGGTTACCATCCATTAATACCAACAACTTTATCTTTTTACCAATAATAGCAACAACGTTTTATATTTTATCAATAATAGCAGCGAATTTTAACTTTTTACCAATAATAAAAATATATCAAATTTAATTTTCCTTTATCTTTAACTAATCATTATTTTAAAGAAACTAAATTTATGAAAATCGAAACAAAATCAAATAAGTTCATAATCCATTTTTTTATTTAAATTTTGTTATAGATAAATCAAATGCAATGTGTGTCTATAAAGTAAACAAAATATGGATGATTATATATGCTTTAAATTTATGAAAATGAAAATTTATGAAAATTAATGAAAATCAAATGAAAATAGGTCCCAAAAGGTTTCCCTAGTGTATAGTTCTAAGCTGTAGAGGGGGGTGAATACAGCAATTTAAACTCAACACACTTTTCTCAATGTTTGTGTATATTATCAACAAGTGTTAATTACAAACAAGCCTGAACTGCGGAAAGGTTCAAGCTGAGATGACAGATACAACAGTTGTTCAACTAATCTAAGACACACTCAGACTAGATACAATGACTACACTCGCTTAGATGCACTCACTGATTTTACAAGACACAGATGGACAGCTTGAATATGAACAGCTTAGACACACGTACTGTTATATTCAAGCAGAGTTGCATGCATGAAAAACACACTTTAATGCACAATCTGATTTCTAATTCTCTTGGATGTCTCACAATCCTTAGAAGCTTCCTTTTATACTCTCACTGAGAATCTCAGTGAAGCTTCTTCATTGGACAATGAGAAGGGGATGTCTTTCCAAAAAGACAAAACACCTTTCTGCACATGTTGATAAAGCAGACTTGTCTTCATGTGGCAGAATCTTTGTCTTTTTCTTTTTGTCACTGTTGCATAAGGCTTTAAACAAAAGAGGAATGTCAACTTTGCATCTTTCTTCTTTTGTTAATGCCATTTTGATATAAGAAAAGGTCTGTCACCCTTTTCAGATATCCGTTTGTCTTCATGTAACAGAACAGTGTAGGCACGTTTTTGCAGTTACTGTTTTCCACTTTGTCTTCGACTTGTGAGCTAATCTTGTAGCAAAAAACAATACATGAGGACTTGGAAACATATTCCATAAAGTGTTTAGCCTGTTCACAAAGAACAGAACACTTAGAATCTGTCCAAGCTGCTCAACAGAACAGAGCAGCGTAGACAGTGTATGTCCAGCCTGTTCAGACAGAACAGCTTGGACAATCTGCCTTTGTTGCAACGAATGCAACATGGTAAACAACTTCGGCTGATATTGCAAATCACTTTTCAGGTTTCATTAAGGCATAAACAAGCCTTAAATTATACCTTCAAGTGCATCAAGCAGGTTTGATTAAAAATCTCCCCCTAAGATGTAGAGCAGGTTTGACTGAGGCCTTTTTTGTGCCTAACAATCTCCCCCTATTTGCAATAACCAGTCTAAGCTGATTTTATTTTACAATACATTTTGCTGAAATGAAAGTACAACATTGAAGTAAAGTAAAAGATTAGTTTATATATACTGATTTTTGATAAACAACACATGTTTTACAGAAGTACAACTGATGTACTAGTGTGTATTACAACTAATGTAAAAATAAAAGTTACAACTAATGTAACTAAGTACAACTAATGTATAATAGAATTCAACAATTTGGACTGCTGATGATGGGAGCAGATAATGGCATGCCTGTCCAACAGATGGACAACTTCCATTCTTCACCTACTCAGACAGTAGGTGGACTTCAAGATAGTGGTGGTAGCACACCTTCTTCAAACATTTTCTCGATCTCATCCCTGGTTTCCTCCAGATCTTGTATTTCAACTCTGAGAAACATAAAGTTGGGATGTTCAAGCTCCCCTCTTTCATAGAAGCCTCTGAGCTGATCCCAGATGGCTGTTCTCCACTTACTGAATTGCCTGAAGGAGTTTGCAAGTCTGAATGCTACAAGCTGTTTGAGACCAACTTTGTGTAGGTCTTATGCTCTTTGAAAGCACTTCTTCTTTGTCAGGGGATCTACAAAAAATGCCCCCAACTCAGGTTCCTCAATCAGCTTACCTTCTTCAAATTCTACTCATTTGGGAAGGCTGTGGTCAACTCCTTTGATCTCTACTGCATAGTCACCTTGTTCAATTAAGATCAGAATTTTCTCCAGCTCTGAATCCTTCTTGTTCTCTTGGCCTTAATTTTGGGGTAAGTCATAGAGACACCCTTACTTAATTCTTCTGAAATCAGGCCAAGGTCTTTCACTCACTCCATCAGCTTTTTGACATATGCCCTGATAGTCTTAGCCGTTTCAGACTTAGACTGGCTCAGGGCAACTGCCAATTTAACCCATTCCCTGTACCCCATTTGTGCAACATTAGTGTAGTCATAAGATTCCAGTTCTGGTCCTGTTGCACCCATCCTGGTTATTTGCAGCTTCCACTGTTTGCCTTTTCTTGAAATGGGCACAGCTTTGACAATAGATTCTTTGGCAAGTCTTCTATCAGCAACATCAAAGAATTTCTTCCGTGCCAAGTTGTCAAAATGTATCTGGGCTCTTGCAGAGGATGCTTGTTTTGACTTGGTCACAAAGACCGGAGCATCCTTTTCCTTACCACCTTCCTTTTCACCCCCTGATTCTCTAGCAGCTTCAAGCAGTTTTCTTTGCACATCCAAAGAAGGCATTTTAATTTTGCTTGCCTCATTGAATGCAAGGATCTGGCAGCTTTGGCTGAGGCTTCTTCCTTTCTCAGTGTTTCCAGGGCTTGGAGTTGTTCATCTCTGAACTTATAGTATTTCTCCATAGGAACAACCATTTTCTTAGTCCTTGCCTTGTCAAATTTTAGCTGCGCTGCTTTCTGATGATCACGGTCAGCAATTGCTTTTTCTTTTCCTTTAGCTGTTATAGTGGGAACAGCTTCAGGAATATCTTCCTCTTCTTCTTCTTCTTCCTCCAAGATCAGATGCCTCCTTCTGTTTGGCCTGTCCTCAGTAATGGATTCCTCCCCCTTAGATTGTGCAGGGATTGGAGATCCAGCCTGAGTAGGCTGAGCAGTTTCAGTTTAATGAGGGCCACCTTCAACTGGACCTGTACCTGTTACAGATGCACCTGCTGTTTGACCAGTAGATGCTGATTTCTCCTTAGGAGAAGAGGTTTTCTCCCCCTTAGACTTAGTCTTCGAGGCAGACAACTTCTTTCCCTTTGAAGGAGATGGACCAGCACCTTCAACAACGGGTCTGCCTGGAGAAACGAATTCAGCAGGCGTGGCAGCAGTTTAGGCAGCAGGTTTGGGACCAACCAGGCTATGCACTAAGAAAGCCAGGTTGTCCTTCACCTCTGCAAGTTGGGAAAGACAGGTTTGAAGAGAAGAGGATTGGGAATCAGCAATAGAGGACAGCCTGACTAGATTTTCTCTGTCAGAAGCTGTGAATAGCAAACTTTGAAGTTGTGCAAGATGTAACTCAAGAGAGTCCTGCACATCATCAAGATTTGCTAACACAGAATTTGACAAAGAGACAATTAAAGAGTTTAAGCTGGCCAAGGTGTCTGGAAGGGTGGTAGTGCAAGTAGTGAGGAGAGTTGACAGCTGTTGGGATATGGCGGTCATGGAGGACACGGAGTCCTGTTGGTGTGAAAGAATTGAGGAGAGGGAAGTGGAGATATTTTGCAGCTGTGCAGTAAGTGCAAGCAGCTGTGATGAGTGGTCAGCTTGGGGAGTGGATGGAAAGGAATTCTTGAACAAATCAAAGAATCCTTGTAGTTGGGCAGACACAGAGTCAAGAGATTATGGATGGTAGGGCAGTCATGGAGTTTTCCAAAGATCCAACTTTGTTGGTCAGCAATGAAAGCTGATCCTTCAAAGGAAGATCTTTAGGGGAAGGAGGAGTATGGGTAGACTGTTTGGATTGAGTAGAGGGGGATGAATGAGATGATGAGGATGAGGCAGGTGTTTGGGGACGTGATGGAGAGGGAAGGGTTACTTTTGAGAGAAGCTCCATAGCCTGGGCAAAAGTAATGTGGCCCAGCTTGGAGGGGTCAATGGGTCCCTCAGCAGTGGCTGTAGCTGCTTCATCAGGAGAAGGGGTAGAGGTTGGTGGCCTTTCAGATGCTGCTTGTGTTGCAGCACCTTCATTAAGGCCTTGGGTGGTTCCCTCTGCAGCACCTTGGTCTAAAGATGCCTCATCACGGGGAGTTGGAATGTGCATTTCAACATCAGCAGTGGTGAAACCTGCTGATGAAGTTTGCATATGAGGTGCAACCTCACCAGAGGGATGGTATGTTCCCTGAGGTTCATCAGCTGGGGATGTTGGTCCTTCAGTAGCTGTTGGGTGTACAACAGCTGTATCATGAGGAACAGAGGTTGGAGGCTGATCTACTGGATGGTCTAATCCAGCAGGTTTGGCACCTCGTGTAGACTCAGGGTGTGAAGAAGTATGGGGAGGAGACTGTGTGGACTCAGTATGGAGTGGAGTGAACTCCTGTCTTTCAATATTCTCATCATGTTGGGAGGCTGGAATAGTTGATGTGGTAGTCTCCTTTTGTACAACTGGTTCCTGTTGGGAGGAACCAGAGGGCCTAGGCTGACTCTAGGTAGACTCTTGTTGGAGTGAAGCAGGCTCCAAATGTTCTGAAGCTTCTCCCAAAATAGGAGAAGCAACAGTGGTTGCTTCTTTTTCAACTGAACCCTGTTGAGAGGGAACAGAGGGGCTGGTTTGGGCTGTTCGTTTCTTTTTGGCAATGGATTTGCGTTGGTATGATTTGAGAGATGAGGTGGATGATGGATGTTGTGGAGAGGTGATGATGGATACTGTTTGGACTGGTTGTGAGACTGGGTCAGAAACATGTGGGATGGCTTGTTCCATAGTCTCAGGTGCCACAGAGGCACCAGCCACAGAGGCTTCAGGTTCAACAAATGAACCAGGGTGAGAAGCCTGCTCCCCCTTAGCCACAGAGGTTGATGGGGCAGACTTTGACTTGGTTGTTTTAGCCTTCTTACGGACAGGCTCAACTTCAGTCGTTTCCAGGGTCCTTTTAACAAACTTGACCCTAGATTTGGAATTTCCCTTGGGAGCAGTCTCTGGATCCACCCTCACAGCAGAGGGTCCTTCCACCAATCCTAGCAACCTCCTCATTAGTGTTGACAGAGGAAGCTCATTTGGGAGCACAGGAGTGTAGAAAACTCTATTCCCTATTACAGGGAATGCAGCAGTACGTAGTAGAGGCTGAGAGTTATAGAGTTGTTCACCACAGATATGCTTGAAAATGAGACTTAAAAACCTGGGATAACGAACAGCAGCTGGACGGGTTTCCTGTTGCACCAGGTTCCTCAAGTTCATGAAAATCCATCTTGCCATGTTGATTGTAGTCTCATCCACAAAATCAAAATCTGAATATCCTGTTAGTTCAAGGCTTGAGTCTTTGGGATACCAAAGACCCAAACCTGGTGTACCCTTATGGTATCTGAAGATTCTTTTGACAGCAGCTAGATGTGATTCCTTAGGATCAACTTGAAACCTAGCACATAAACAGGTAGCAAACATAATATCAGGTCTACTAGCAGTTAAATACAGCAAGCTCCCAATCATGCCTCTGTAAGCTGATACTGAAACAGCTTTGGCACTGGCATCTGTATCCAACTTTACATTGGTTGCCATTAGGGTTTTGATAGGAGAACTTTGATCAAATTTAAACTTTTTCAACAGATCTAAAGTATACTTTCTTTGATTTATGAAAATTCTATTTGAGGTTTGTTTAACCTGTAATACTAAAAAGAAAGTATGTTCTCCCATCATACTCATTTCATATTATGATTTCATGAGTAACTAAAAATTCTTGCAAAATTGCTCATTAGTAGAACCAAATATTATGTCATCCACATAAATTTGAACAAGCATAATATCAGACTTCACCTTCTTTATGAACAGTGTGGTATCCACTTTACCTCTGGAATAACCATTGCTCATAAGGAAATCAGTAAGAGTGTCATACCAGGCTCTAGGGGCTTGTTTTAGACCATAGAGAGCTTTGTCCAACTTATAGACAAAACCTGGATGATGTTCATTTTCAAAACCTGAAGGCTGCTTGACATAGACTTCTTCTTGCAGCTTACCATTCAAAAATGCACTCTTCACATCCATTTGAAATACCTTTATGCTCTTATGAGCAGCGTAGGTTAGAAACAAACGAATTGCCTCTAGCCTGGCTACAGGAGCAAATGTTTCATCATAGTCAATGTCTTCCTCTTGTCTGTAGCCTTGAGCAACTAGTCTTGCCTTATTTCTAATGACATGACCTTGCTCATCCATCTTGTTCCTGAAACCCATTTGGTACCAATTATTGTTTTTCCTTTAGGAGCAGGGACCAGCTTCCATACTTTGTTTCTCTCAAACTGATTGAGTTCTTCTTGCATGGAAGTGATCCAATTGGCCTCTTTAAGTGCTTCAACCACTTTCTTAGGCTCCATGAGGGACACAAAGCTAGAAAACATACAAAAGTTTCCTAAGCTGTCCCATCTTGTTTGCACCCCTTTGTTGATGTCACCAATAATTTGATCATTTGGGTGATACCTGATCCACTTAGGATCTTGCTTCAATGAGGATTCTCCTGAGTTCTTTTCATCTTCAACAGGTCCTGTTGAGCAGCTCTCAAGATTTTCAGACACACTGATATCTTGAGTCTGTTCACTTGTTGAGCATGACTCTCCATTGTTGAACATATCAGCAGAGGATCCAGGATAATCAGCATTGATTGGTTCAGGACATGAAGTTGTAATTATGTCAGTACACTTATTCACACAAGGTGTATCAACATAATCATCATCATGCCCAACATGATTAGCAGGTTCCACTCTGGATGTAGTGGAAGCTTTTGAGTCCTTCTCTTCACTGATGGAATGCATAAGATCATCAAAGCTGAATTCTCCTGAAACTGATTCAGGAACAGCTTTGGTGGAGGCACTCTTGGACTCTTCAAAGGTGACATTGATAGATTCATCTATTACCTTTCTCTTGTTGTTGTATACTCTGTAGGCTTTGGAGATAGCAGAGTATCCAACAAATACACCTTCATCAGCTTTGGGTTCAAACTTTGCCAGCTGGTCCCTTTGATTCAGAATGAAACACGGACATCCAAACACATGGAAATAGCTAATGTTTGGTCTCCTTCCTTTGAGCAGCTCATAGGAAGTCTTGTTGAACCTTTTCACCACCAAGGATCTATTTTGGGTGAAGCAAGCAGTGTTGACAGCTTCAGCCCAGAATGATGAAGGTAAACCAAATGCACACGGCATGGTTCTAGCAGCTTCAATGAGGGTTCTGTTTCTCCTTTCAGCAACTCCATTTTGTTGTGGAGTTCTTACTGCTGAAAAGTTTTGTGAGATCCCTCTTTCTTCACAGAAGTCCTCAAGAGTACTGTTTCTGAACTCAGTACCATGATCACTTCTAAGCTGCTTTACTTTAGCAGAGTTCAGCATTTCCATCTTTTTGATAAACCCAATGATTTCTCTAGCAGCCTCTCCTTTGCTCTTCAGAAAGATCACCCATGTAAACCTGGAGAACTCATCAACCATTACTAGAGTGTATCTTCTTCCTCCTAGACTTGGGACACTGACTGGTCCAAACAAGTCCATGTGGATTAAGAAGAGAGGAGTATCAATAGAGAAATTATGCTTAGATTTAAAAGATGATTTTCTCTGCTTGCCTTTCTCACAAGCTGTGCAGAGTTTATCCTTAACAAAGGTTATAGAGGGCAAACCTGTTACCAACTCTTTCTTACAGAGTTTGTTGATATTCTTGAAGTTCAGGTGTGATAGCCTTTTGTGCCATAACCAGTTTAGGTCTGCATTGGTTCTTGTGAGAAAGCAGGTTTCAGTTGTGGGATCAACAGACTTCATGTCCACAACATATATAGCTTTCTTTCGTTGAGCACATAGCACAACTTTGCCTTGGGGATCCAATATGTAACACAGGTGCTCATCAAAGTTAACCTTGTAGCCAGCATCACACAGTTGGCTTATGCTAACAAGATTATGTTTCAGCCCAACCACATAGGCTACCCTTTTGAACACCGCAGCACCAGCTTGAAGAGTTCCATATCCTTCTGTGATGTAACATCCTCGGATTTATTTTATTGTAATTGGGCTAATTAAGTGGAAAATATACAATTAAGTTGAATTATGAACAATTATTATGTATTTGGGATATTTAGAAAGTTTGTTGTTATTTTAAGAAAATTTGAACTCGGAATTTTTATTAAGGAATATTATGAATTATAAAAGCTATTAATGATAAATTTAAGAAGAAATCAGTATTTAATGGAACCGGATAAGTAGAGGGGTGAAATGTGCCAAAAGTTGAAAGAAGTGATTAAAAGATCAAAGGGCCTTTCATTTGAACATTTCCACTCTCTCTCTACAAACTCTCTCTCTCGGTTCCCTCTCTCTCTAGAAATTCGAAGATCATCAAATCTGGATTTTTGAAGCTGAAAATCTGAAACAAGATTGCTAGGAAGGGACTATAACATCTGCAATCATCGAATTAAGGTAAATGTCTCTTTAAATTCGAATTTGGAACATTTTGGGTTCAAGTTTTATGAAATTCAAATTTACAGATTTAAGTTGAAAATGTGAATTCATGTGTTAAATGATTATAGATTAGTTTAAATCTAGTATATATGAAGCTACATGCTAAATTTCAGCATCAGATTCGGGCTATAAGTATGAATTTTGAGATTTGTGTGTGTGTTACTATGTGTGCTCGAATTTGATGGGTAAAAAGGGAGAAATAGGATCTGAATTGGTGTATAAATGTGATAATATTGATGTTAAAATGATAGTATATGTATAATAGAAACGAAATTAGGCTCAATACATGATATAATGATGAACAAACTCGAAAATATTAAGAACACAGTCGAAATGCAAGAACAAACTCGATTTTGGTACTAGATTCGAGTGTATTTTCGAGTTTATCCTCAGATACGAATGGGTGGGGTTCGAATCTACCCCAAACTCGAATGGGTTTTCGAGTTTACCATATGGGATTCGAGTTTAGTCATCAAATTCGAAGGGGGTTCGAATTTAACCCATTAAATTCAAGTTTAATGCCTAAAAATGAGAAATCTACTCTCTAAACTCGAGTATTTTGAATAAAACTCATAAACAACACATAAAATGACAAGAGTTATACGAAGGACAAAATATAAACTTGAAATGGGTTCAAACTTAATTATGGTTTGGAATTTAGACATGGACCGAACTGGGGGAAAATATTCCAAAACTTACAAAACTTGGTCTTATGAATTTAAACGGTTTTTGACTCGAGGCATTGTTGTAACTAATTTAACAGGTCCTTGTGGTGTTGTTTAACCCACAGTGGGGTATTTGGTGGATCCGGTTGAAAGCCCGAGGAGAAATAATATTGAAGTTTTATTTACGCACCCACTGTGAGTACAGTAGATTTCGCATGTTTAAATCTGTTTTATGTTAGCTTTGCCTGCTGAGACCTGTTGCTTCATTTATTTGGTTGGAATTCTACTAACTTGCGTAGATTTAGATGCACATTCTTACTTGTTGCATGTCCGTTCGATTGTTGTGCATCTAGTGATGGACCGGTGGGTCGCATCGATTACTCTTATGTTACTGCGCTATATGACCTGGAGCTGATCCCTCTTAGGCCCGGTAGGCAGTATGTCATCCCCGATCGTACGTTTGTCTCAGATGGTATGTTTAATGCCGAGTTTTGGGCTCGAAGGGGCTGCGGCTCTGGTCCGTACTTGGTGTACGAAGAAGGGTATACGATGTTTGTCATCAGTGTTACCCTTGGGGCTTCATAAAAATTTATAAAATTCGTAATCTTTGTATTCACTAAGCCTTTGCTTATACCTCAGTTGCTCTATTTTTACAGGAAAAGGAAAGTCTACCGCCGGACCTTCTAGTTAGGTCATTTGGGAAGATTTGGAAGATTTAGTACTATTTAATCGGTAATCATGCTTTTGGACAATGTTGTAATATATTTTGGATGTTGTAATAATTGTAATGGGTGTGTAGACTTAGACTTGGTACCTTGTAGCACCGTAGGGTGTTTGACACTGTTGCACTAATTTATTTATGTAGTTTAATGCTTCCGCACTTAAACTAGGTTACCAGATCATTATTGTAATTGTGTGTGATGATTAATCATGGGTATTATGTAAATGGTGGTTGTGGTGACAAGGGTGTCACACGAGATGGTATCAGAGCAGTAGTTTGAGATTCAAGTGTCCGTGAGGTCTTGATCTCAAACATTAAGTGATGATATGTAGTGATTTTAAGTAATGATCTGAACTAAGATTAGTTATGATCTAGTAAACATAGGAGATTGACTATCATACGGGACAAAGGAGTGGTGTCTTTAAATTAATGACATGTTACTAAACTAGTTATATGTTTATTATTTCAGAACATGTCTGGAGGAGGAATGACATCCGAAGAAGCCAGAGAGATGATGCTAGCCATGATGGCTGAGCAGAACAAAATGATTCAGGATCAGTTTCGGGCTCGAGATGAGGCCGACGCTAAGAGAAGAGAGGATAAGAGGAAGAACAAAGAAAAAGAAGGAGGTAACAATGATGAACAAGATGACAACACTGGGTCGTCTAACAAACCCAAAGGTTGTCGTTTCAAGGACTTTAAGGGAAACGGGGCCGTGGAATTTAATGGATAAGGAGACGCTGTTGCCGCACTGGAATGGATAACGGCAACCGAACGGACATTCCGAATCAGCGACTGTGCTGAGAAGGACATGGTTCGGTATGCTACCGCTATGTTCACCAATGATGCGATCATGTGGTGGAATGCTATGGTGAATACGTTGACAATGGAGAAGGTTTCTATGATGACTTGGGCTGAGTTTACAGAGTTATTTACTCAGCAATACTGTCCAGTTGATGAGCGTCGGAGATTGGAGGCGAAGTTTATGGCACTGATGCAGGGGACTAAGCCTGTGTCCCAATATGCTGTGGAATTCACGAGGCTGAGTTTGTTCGCGCCTCATCAAGTCGATACTGAGGAAAGGAAGGTGACTAGGTTCGAGGCTGGTCTGGATACTGAGATTAGGAGGGTCATGAGCAACGTTCGCTACCCTACATTTGCTGGTTTACTCGAGGCTGCCAGAAATGTAGAGCAGATTTTGATTATGTCGGGCTACTCGATTGGGTCTGCTGCTGCTTCCACCAACCCAACACAGCCGTCACCGCCGAAGCGCCAACGGGAAGGAGGATACTCGGGATCTTCCCGGTCTACACAGTACTCACCTCAGCAGTCTTATCGCCGACAGTCTGGCTCTTCTGATCGTGGTCGTGCTCGTGCTTATTCTATCAACACCGAGCCACAATACTGCAACAAGTGTCATCTGGAACACTTTGGCAAGTGCACTAACGGACGCGCTTGCTTTTGCTGTGGGGAATTGGGTCATTTTCAGAACGATTGCCCAAGGAAGGGAGAAGCTTGCTATAAGTGTGGGGTGTGGGGACACTATAGTAGGAACTGTAGGAAGAATGCTCCAAAAGCTGCTGCCCCATCATCAACAAGATCTTCTGGAGGTTCAAGTGGTGGTTCAGTTAACCGTCGGGGTCAGTCACAAAGAGCACCGGCTCGTGCTTTTCGGATAACGGCGGAAGAGGCCAGGGAAAACCCAGAGGTGGTTACGGGTACGTTCATAGTTAACTCTTTGCCAGCAAGAGTTCTATTTGATTCTGGTGCAAATCGTTCATTTGTATCTACTATGTTTGCACAAAGACTTGCCATGCCACTGTCTAGATTATCTGTTGTACTTGACATAGAAACTGCTAGCAACACTCTAGTTAAGGTAGATAACGTATACAGAAACTGCACTTTAGTAATTGAAGATGTAGTCTTCAATTTGGACCTGATTCCTATCGAGTTCAGTGAGTTTGACGTGATAGTTGGGATGGACTGGTTGGTTGAGAATGAAGCCCATATAGTGTGTAAGAACCGAATGATAAAGATAACTACTCCGGAGGGGCGTGAGATTTGTATCTACAGAGATAGGAGAAGCGGGGATTTATGTTTGTTGACTATTGCAAAAGCTCGAAAGCTTGTTGCAAGGGGATGTGACGCTTACTTAGCATATGCGATTGATGCTAAGGCTGAGAAGAGATCTTTCGCCGAGGTGCCGGTTGTTTCACAATTCCCGGATGTGTTTCCGAAAGACTTGTCTGGCGTGCCGCCTGAGAGACAAGTGGAATTTAAAATTGACTTGATTCCTGGAGCTGCACCGGTAGCTCGTTCTCCTTATCGTCTTGCCCCAACCGAGATGAAAGAAATGATGACACAGCTTCAAGAGTTGTTGGACAAGGGCTTCATTCGGCCGAGTTCATCGCCGTGGGGAGCTCCGGTATTGTTTGTGAAGAAGAAAGATGGCACAATGCGAATGTGCATTGACTACCGGGAGCTGAATAAGTTGACGATTAAGAACAAGTATCCACTGCCGAGGATAGACGACTTGTTTGACCAGCTACATGGGGCTAGTGTGTTCTCCAAAATTGATTTGAGGTCAGGGTACCATCAGTTGAAGGTACGAGAAGAGGATGTGCCTAAGACAGCATTTAGGACGCGTTATGGGCATTATGAGTTCTTGGTTATGCCTTTCGGGTTAACCAATGCCCCGGCTGTCTTTATGGACTTGATGAATAGGGTTTGTAGACCGATGTTGGATAAGTCGGTGATTGTGTTCATTGACGATATTTTGGTATACTCTAAGTCTGAGGCTGAGCATGCTGAACATCTAAGGGAGTTGTTAGAGTTGTTGAGGAAAGAGAAGTTGTACGCCAAATTTTCGAAGCGTGAGTTTTGGCTGCAACAGATACAGTTTCTAGGGCATGTGATTTCGGGGGCTGGGATTTCTGTGGATCCAGCCAAAGTTGAAGCGATAAAGAACTGGGAGCCGCCGTGTTCAGCTACTGAAGTTAGAAGTTTTCTGGGTTTGGCGGGCTACTATAGGAGATTCATAAAGGATTTTTCTAATATTGCAGTTCCTTTGACTGCATTAACCAAGAAGAATGCGCCGTTTGTATGGGAAACTGTGCAGCAAGAGGCCTTTGAGGTTTTGAAGAAGGCGTTAAGCGAGGCGCCGATACTTGCCTTACCTGAAGGCAATGACGATTTCGTGGTGTATACGGATGCCTCGAGACTGGGGTTAGGCGCTGTACTGATGCAGCGTGGAAAGGTTATAGCATATGCTTCAAGACAATTGAAGCAGCATGAGAAGAATTATTCGACTCATGATCTGGAGTTGACCTCAGTCACATTTGCATTGAAGTTATGGAGACACTATCTGTATGGTACTAAGTGTCAACTTTACACGGACCATAAGAGTTTGAAATACATCTTTAGTCAGAAGGAGCTCAATATGAGGCAGAGACGTTCGATGGAACTTATAAAGGATTACGATTGTGAAATCCTTTATCACCCCGGAAAGGCTAATGTAGTAGCCGATGCCTTGAACCGAAAAGCTTATGCTAAGGATTGCTGCTATATGATGACGTCCACGATGTTAACTTCCACAATAATTGATGATGTTAAGGCCGCTCAGGAGTAAGCCTTGAAAGATGAAAATGTTGATGTCGAGGATATAGGAGTGCAAATTAAGAATATGGAAACAAGCGAGTCGGGATTGAAAGGAGTATACGGGAGGATTTGGGTGTCGAAGTTGGGTGGAATGAGACAAGTAATCATCAAAGAAGCACACCAGTCTAGGTTTTATATACATCCTGGAAGTACAAAGATGTACAACGAACTGAAAGCAGACTTCTGGTGGCCGGGATTGAAAAAGGACATAGGGCAGTATGTTGAACGATGCAGGACTTGCCGGCTTGTGAAAGCCGAACACCAGCAACCATATGGAAGTCTACAACCGCTTCCCATTCCGGAGTAGAAGTGGGAACATATTACGATGGACTTTGTTACGAAACTACTGAAAACTAGGCGCCAACACGATACAGTATGGGTGATCGTGGACAGATTGACTAAGTCGGCTCACTTTATACCGATTCGGGAAAGTTATTCGTTAGAGAAGTTGGCTCAGATTTACATGGACGAGATTGTTTCTAGGCATGGAGTGCCTAAGTCCATAGTATCGGATCGAGATAGTCGATTTACTTCGAATTTTTGGTCGGCTTTGCAGGAAGGACTGGGTACAAGAATCGCTATGAGTACGGCCTATCGTCCGCAAACCGATGGCTAAAGTGAACGAACAATCCTCACCTTGGAGGATATGATGAGAGCGTGTGTACTAGATCTCGGTGGCAACTGGGATGATCATCTGCCACTAATAGAGTTTTCGTATAACAACAGTTATCACGCAACTATAAAGAAAGCGCCGTTTGAGGCTTTGTATGGAAGGAGATGTAGGACTCCTACATGTTGGAGAGAAACTGGTGAAACACCGATTGCTGGGCCGGCTTTGCTTCAAGAAACAAACGAGAAGATACAGTTGATTAGGCAGAACATGAAAGCGGCCCAGGATCGTTAGAAAAGTTACTACGATAGGAGGCACAAACCAATCAATTTTGAGGTGAATGATTGGGTTTAGCTGAAAGTGTCACCTATGAGAGGTGTTACACGATTTGTAAAAAGAGGAAAGTTGGCTCCGAGGTTTGTCGGACCATTTAAGATAACCGAAAAAGTAGGAAATCAGTCATACCGTTTGGATTTGTCTGAAGGGATGTCGGGCCTACACCCGGTATTTCATGTTGGGAATCTTAGGAAATCCTTTACTGCTGACAATGAGGATTGGGCTGACCACACCGAGCTGCAAGTTGATGAAAGGCTCCGGTATGTCGAGGAGCCGGAATGTGTGTTAGATACAAAAGTAAAGAAGCTAAGGAGCAAAGAGATCGAAATGGTGCTTGTACGTTGGAAGTATCATAAGGGAGCAAATCATACATGGGAAGCTAAGTCGGGAATGTTGAGAAAATATCCGCAAATGTTTGAATCCACATAAATTCGAGGACGAAGTTGAGCGTGGTGGAGCCCATGCTGTAACATCCTCGGATTTATTTTATTGTAATTGGGCTAATTAAGTGGAAAATTTACAATTAAGTTGAATTATGAACAATTATTATGTATTTGGGATATTTAGAAAGTTTGTTGTTATTTTAAGAAAATTTGAACTCGGAATTTTTATTAAGGAATATTATGAATTATAAAAGCTATTAATGATAAATTTAAGAAGAAATCAGTATTTAATGGAACCGGATAAGTAGAGGGGTGAAATGTGCCAAAAGTTGAAAGAAGTGATTAAAAGATCAAAGGGCCTTTCATTTGAACATTTCCACTCTCTCTCTACAAACTCTCTCTCTCTCGGCTCCCTCTCTCTCTAGAAATTCGAAGATCATCAAATCTGGATTTTTGAAGCTGAAAATCTGAAACAAGATTGCTAGGAAAGGACTATAACATTTGCAATCATCGAATTAAGGTAAATGTCTCTTTAAATTCGAATTTGGAACATTTTGGGTTCAAGTTTTATGAAATTCAAATTTACAGATTTAAGTTGAAAATGTGAATGCATGTGTTAAATGATTATAGATTAGTTTAAATCTAGTATATATGAAGCTACATGCTAAATTTCAGCATCAGATTCGGGCTATAAGTATGAATTTTGAGATTTGGGTGTGTGTTACTATGTGTGCTCGAATTTGATGGGTAAAAAGGGAGAAATAGGATCTGAATTGGTGTATAAATGTGATAATATTGATGTTAAAATGATAGTATATGTATAATAGAAACGAAATTAGGCTCAATACATGATATATCGGTGATTTTTAGGCCTAGAAATGAAGGATTTAAGTTATAATGATGAACAAACTCGAAAATATTAAGAACACAGTCGAAATGCAAGAACAAACTCGATTTTGGAACTAGATTCGAGTGTATTTTCGAGTTTATCCTCAGATTCGAATGGGTGGTGTTCGAATCTACCCCAAACTCGAATGGGTTTTCGAGTTTAGTCATCAAATTCGAAGGGGGTTCGAATTTAACCCATTAAATTCGAGTTTAATGCCTAAAATTGAGAAATCTACTCTCTAAACTCGAGTATTTTGAATAAAACTCATAAACAACACATAAAATGACAAGAGTTATACAAAGGACAAAATATAAACTTGAAATGGGTTCAAACTTAATTATGGTTTGGAATTTAGACATGGACCGAAATGGGGGAAAATATTGCAAAACTTACAAAACTTGGTCTTATGAATTTAAACGGTTTTTGACTCGAGGTATTGTTGTAACTAATTTAACAGGTCCCTTGTGGTGTTGTTTAACCCACAGTGGGGTATTTGGTGGATCCGGTTGAAAGCCCGAGGAGAAATAATATTGAAGTTTTATTTACGCACCCACTGTGAGTACAGTAGATTTCGCATGTTTATATCTGTTTTATGTTAGCTTTGCCTGCTGAGACCTGTTGCTTCATTTATTTGGTTGGAATTCTACTAACTTGCGTAGATTTAGATGCACATTCTTACTTGTTGCATGTCCATTCGATTGTTGTGCATCTAGTGATGGACCGGTGGGTCGCATCGATTACTCTGATGTTACTGCGCTATATGACCTGGAGCTGATCCCTCCTAGGCCCGGTAGGCAGTATGTCATCCCCGATCGTACGTTTGTCTCAGATGGTATGTTTAATGCCGAGCTTTGGGCTCGAAGGGGCTGCGGCTCTGGTCCGTACTTGGTGTACGAAGAAGGGTATACGATGTTTGTCATCGGTGTTACCCTTGGGGCTTCATAAAAATTTATAAAATGCGTAATCTTTGTATTCACTAAGCCTTTGCTTATACCTCAGTTGCTCTATTTTTACAGGAAAAGGAAAGTCTACCGCCGGACCTTCTAGTTAGGTCATTTGGGAAGATTTGGAAGATTTAGTACTATTTAATCGGTAATCATGCTTTTGGACAATGTTGTAATATATTCTGGATGTTGGAATAATTGTAATGGGTGTGTAGACTTAGACTTGGTACCTTGTAGCACCATAGGGTGTTTGACACTGTTGCACTACTTTATTTATGTATTTTAATGCTTCCGCACTTAAACTAGGTTACCAGATCATTATTGTAATTGTGTGTGATGATTAATCCTGTGTATTATGTAAATGGTGGTTGTGGTGACAAGGGTGTCACACGTGATCCCTGTACATTGTCACCAAACGTGACTTTTGGCCCTTTTTCAGGCCTGAGATCACTCAGCAGGTCTTTGCAACCTGTCATATGTCCTGAGCAGCCACTGTCCAAGTACCAAACCTGGGATGGTTGTTTGTCCTGCAGAGTGTCATGGGAAAATATTAGTTAATTTTAAGGGAACTCACCATAGGGATGAGTTCTCCTACTTCATCAACCTTTATTGATGGCCCAGTGATATCCACACTAATATTTCCTATTTGGATGGTATCAGCTTGAATACCATCCTCATTGACTATGTTACTTCCAACACTGCTTGTTTTTGCAATGATGGAACTAGCAGAGTCAACAGGCCTCATGTCCCCAGTTTCAGGACAATATTTGGCCATATGTGTCTTCTTCCCACACTTATAGCATTTTCTCTTTTTAGCATTTTGGAAGAAGAACCTCCAGAAACATATTCTGAATTATTTTTGTTGATTCTGTCAGCAGGTTTAGCAAACTTATTACTATTTTTAGATGAATCAACAGTTTGGGTGGAAGGCACAATAGCAATAGCTTTGCCTGTGTCTTCTTTCCTCTTTTTGGGAGGACAGATATCAAACACATGAAGTTTGATTAGCCTTTGACCTTCCACAGGTTTGGGAAACTTATTCCTAGATTTCTCAGGTTGAGCAATGGATTTGCCTTTGCCCTTACTGAGATGTGATTGATGTTGCCTATCAACATGATCACTGCTTTTGGTTTTGAAAGACTTACCTTCATTTATAACCAATTTTCCACTATGATTTAAAAACTTATTTGAAACCACAGCAGATATGCTTTCAACATGAGACTTACCCCTGTTGAAAGCAGGCTGCTTACCTTTTGAAAACTTTTTCTCAAAATGATTAGCATCAAAAGGATTAACAGGTCTCTTACCATCAGCTTTGGACCCAGAGTCTGTTTTGTCAACAGGTTTAGTGTCCACAGCTGCAGTTTGAGCATGTTTTCCTTTCTTCTGCTTGTGTGAATCAGCAAAGCACTTAGCAGGCTGATGTGATGGAGAACATATTCCATCATCAGCCTTTGGAGCTTTTTCACATGAGCTGTCAGTATTTTGAGGCCTGACAAACCTGTTTGTTGAGACAAGCTTACCATTCACCTTCTGAATGAAAGTGCTAGGAAGCTCACCAAGAGTGGATAAGTCATCTTTCAGATTATTTATCTCAACAATAGAAGCTGCTTTGTCAAGATCTCCTCCAAGATAGGCTTGGATTTGTGCAGGGATCTATTGACTAATGCAATGGCTGACTTTTTGTGCAGATTGGCACCAAGAGTCAACTATCTTTTGAAGCTTTGCATGTTTTACGTCTGTCTCTCTCTTTTCTTCTAGTAAAATGGAGTTGATGTGTTTTAATTCATCAAGCTCGGTTTCCAACTTATGGAAACTGTCCAGTTGACCAGACTTTATGTTAAGATCAGTTTTAAGCTGAGAGATTTCAGACAGTAAAACGTTGTGCTTCTCAACAGCAGCTTTTAAATCAACAAGCATGTATTCAAACATTTTTACTTTTTCATCAGAACTGTAAGTCATAAAGTTTTGTACCTTGTACATTATTGTGGGGTTCCAGTTCTCTAAGTTGCTGAAGGCTTCAGCTTCAGCCAGATCCTGTTTGAAGTTTCTAGTTGATGGGACATCAGTGTTGGCCATCAGACAGTTGTTGTCTTCTTCATCTGAGGATGAATCAGACTCCTCCCAATCACATGTCTCAGCCATGAGTCCCTTTTGCTTGTTGGAAGCCACTGAGTTTTCCAACTTTTTCAGCTTAGCCATGGCCATAAGGTACTTAACCCTGTAGCCATCGTCCCTGTTTGTCTTGAATGGTTTGGATGACTGACCAACAGCTTTTGACACACAGTCAGTAGCTATGTGGCCATTCTTGCCACATTTAAAGCACTCAGCCTTATATTTATCAAATGCCTTCTTTTTTACAGCATTTGAGTTCCCCTGCAGCATTTTCCTACCAAACCTTTTCTTGTTGAACCTTTTGACAAGCATTGCAATCATTTGCTCATCATCAAGTTCAGCAAGATCTGCACTGTCTTCCTCTTCAGACATCTCTTCCCTTTCATCATCAGCCTGTTGATCAAGTTGTGTGAACACATCACATACCTGTCCAACATGTTGTCTCACGCTGGCCACTAAGGCAGCACCTCTTTTGGACATTTCCAAGGCATTTCTTTTCTGTTGCCTTGACTGCTCATCATTCAGTAAGGATCCATATAAGTTTACAAGATCCATACCTTTGATGGTGCCTGAATTTCTCAAGATGGTAGAAAAGTAGTTCCACTCTTCAGGCAGGATGTCCAAGAACTTGTTCACCAGAGTTAGGTTGTCCTTTGTGATCCCAACAGCTTTGAGATCATTGATAAGTGTCGTGAACCTGGTATAGGTTTCTGTGAGTGACTCCTTTGGTTTTGCAAAGAAGAGTTCATACTGTCTAACAAGATTGTTGATCCTGTTATCCAGTGTGATTGTGGGACCATCATAGACGGTACACAAAGTATCCCACATCTCCTTTGCAGTCTTCATCTTCTCAACCTATTTGAACACATCATCAGGAAGAGAAATGACCAGGTTATTCCTGGCTTTTGCATCCAGAGCAACCAGTCTTTTGTCTTCATCAGACCATTGAGCTTTGGCCTTCTCAAAGGTTCTGATTTCAGGGGCAACTCCTTCAACAGCAGGAGTAATAGTAGTACCAGAAGTTGGCACATAGGGACCTTCCATTACTATCTCTGGCAGTTGTACGTCCAGATTCTCTAAATAGAGCATCATTCTGCACTTCCAACCAGAGAAGTTCTGATGATTGAACTTGGGGGGTTTGGCCATTGAACCATTGTCATAGTAGGAAGAGGAACTTGCAGCCCTGTTGTCCACGGGAAAGTAGGGAGAATGAGAGATCTAGAATTGACACACACTCTATCCGCTTTGATACCAGTTGTAGGTCCCAAAAGGTTTCCCTAGTGTATAGTTCTAAGCTGTAGAGGGGGGTGAATACAGCAATTTAAAACTCAACACACTTTTCTCAATGTTTGTGTATATTATCAACAAGTGTTAATTACAAACAAGCCTGAACTGCGGAAAGGTTCAAGCTGAGATGACAGATACAACAGTTGTTCAACTAATCTAAGACACACTCAGACTAGATACAATGACTACACTCGCTTAGATGCACTCACTGATTTTACAAGACACAGATAGACAGCTTGAATATGAACAGCTTAGACACACGTACACTACAATAAAGTAGCCTAATTTTCACATAAAAATAGGTAAATTTGCACACTAAAGAATGCGAAGTATTGCAATGTTCGCGTTTAACCCAAGCGTGAGGAAATTGAGTGTGACAAAAATAATAATAATGTTCACGCTTTTAAATGTAATAAATTGAATAAGTTTTCACATTTTATAACGTGAACAATGTTAGTAAATCTTCGCACTTTTAAATGTGACGGAATTGAATAACCTTTCACACTTTTAAATGTAAACAATCTACATAAATAGTCACGCGTTGAAGCGTGAAGATTTTATGACATTGTTGACTTTATAAAATGTGATAATTTATTCCATTTGTTCACATTTTTAAGTGTGAAAAAACTAATTATTTTTCACATTTTTAAACGTGAAAAAAGTAATGAAGTTTTCACATTTTTAAATGTAAACAAATTTCATAAATCCTCACTTTTATGTGTTAACATGGTAACTAGGTGTATTACACAATAACATCAAAACAAGCAAACATATAATTGTAAATTTCAAAACTCATAGGTCAATTCATTTATCATATTCAAACTATTTATTAAAATCTATACTTACACAAAAGGCACATGAAACATCACTATAATATGTATGCATCATTATTTTTAAAATTGTCTTCTCTCCTAAACTAGCAACTGAAGATGAACAAATTCTCACATTGAGTATAACATGTGTGTCACATATCTTCACGTGATGTGTGAACACCATACATTCCTTGAAACGCTGTTTGGAAAACCCGAAGCTCTCTAAACTCATCCAGTGTCATATGCATGCACTTGATTTGCTTATTTTGAGATTCGATTTGTTTATTTTGAAACTCGATTTGCTTGTTTTGAGATTTGACTTGAGCCAAGAGAATGCAAACTTGATCTTGATTTGTTGAGTCTTCCCCTCTCAATCTTCTTAAACCATAACTAAGGTTTGTCACTTGTGATTTTGTTACCCCAGTCCCGTAACCACGTGCTCTTCCTGGTTTGTGAGGACCCATCAGCTCTGTCATAACATATGAGGACCTGTTTAAAATATGATTCAATGAAGGCGGTTGAGATGATGAAGACGATGAGGGTTGGTGCAAAATAGGTTCATGTGATGGTGGTTACGATGCTGAGGGATGAGGCAAAATAGGATCAATTGTTGGATAAGTAGATGGAGGTGAAGAGTTTTGGTGGACAGTAGAAACAAAAGAAGGCATATATGGTATGTAAGGGAAAGATGGAGAGTGATGCGAATTGTCATGAAGTTGACTATGTGTTCACAACGGTGATTGGCGTAAAGAATTATTTTGTGCATGTTCTTTTCTATGTTGTTGAATGGTCTTTTTAGATCTAAACATCTTGCAAAAGAATCTCTGTACACAGTGATCACACAAATTTAATGTAAATCCAAATAAAAAAAATGTGAAACAATAATTAAAATACAAATGCTGGAAAATAGCAAACCATACAAATGTAAGATTGCAACTTTTCATGTAATTCCATCTCAGTTTATGTATGTTTACAATATCAGGTTTCTATTTTATGTTTACAAGATCAGGTTTCTATTTTCTAAGTGCAACAAAACTGTCCTCTTCAAGCACCCATGATTCAAGATTAGAATAATATCAACTTGAATAATCAATAATCTATTCAAATAATAGTTTTATTAGTGGTCATGTACTTGTGTTTCTATTTGACTATCATGTACGTGTGTTTCTATTTGACCATCATGTACGTGTGTTTCTATTTGACCATCAAATATGCAGTGTTCTCTGTTCAATTGAACTCCTATGAATGTAAATCCAAACTTTAGCTATTGATGATATATTAATACGAGATTTATTAATCTTACAAGTCTAGCAGACCAAAAGCAAGACCATTCCAAACCAAACTCAAATAGTCAAGGTCAGTTCCACAATCAATTGTAAACCGTAGACTTCACTAAAAACAAACAATGACACCATCAAATATCTAAAATAAGTAACTCAACGCTTGATTCTGACCATAAATAACCAAACAATGATGGAGAATAATTAGTGGCACATTGAACATACGTGTGGGTGGCACCTGGTTCTCAGGTTCTTACACTGGTTGTTTAATAGAGTAGGGTGAGTACAGACAATCTGTATGGAGACGAAGTAATTTCCAGCAGCCAAGAGTTGGCAATTTGCAGGGCTGTTGTTGGCACCTAAAATTTGAAAAGAGTAAGATTGACAGGATCTCTGATACTGATTGATGTTATTACTCAAAGTCAACCAGATATATCAGGTGAAGATAGATTGATGAACGGCGATCATAATAATGGGAAAACCTTATCAACCTTACATAAGCAAACAGAAACCTAATTGTAGGCCATCTATAAGCAAGAACAACGACAAGTGATAAATATTTAATGACGTCTATAATTCAAACAAGTAAACAGAGATTGGCGAACTGAAAATTGTCATGAGGTTAATAAAAGACAGCATAATGCCACAGTGTCAAGACTCGGAACTAAGCATTATCTTCTTCGTAAACAAGGAAAATTAAATTGCCCTCAATATTCAAGGAACATTCTATAGACTACTAGATGATGCACATTTAAGTGTTCATCATTCGCTGAGGATATATGTAGCTACTCAAACGCTTAATTGATGAAGAGAATTTCCTCAACATAATCATCTTAATCGTTTAATTTAGTTTATATAGTTCATATCATGTTAATGTAATAAGGAAAGAGATCGAACCAGATATCGGTAAGCAGGAACTCCTTGTCCTCGGAGCTTTGTAAAGTGATTTAACAAACAAATCATCCAACGGACTTGTTGTTGTTTTCACTTTTCAAGAGGATGAGCAGTAGCAATATGTTGACAGAAATGGAATCAATCGAAAACCCCACAACTTGGTTATGTAAGGGGTCCCAAACAACAATGTCTAACATCAGCATATATAACTAAATTCATCTAAAAAAGCAAAATCAGAGGTGTGCTTAGAAGGTTGATCAAAATTCATCTAAAGAAACCTAGTAATCCATAAATTGAACCTGCTTAGAAGGTTGAACACTTATAGTTCGAAATCACAATTTGTATCAGCATAGAAATCGTAAAAGAAAATACAGGTTTGCAAACCTAAATTAGCCATGGAATCCAAATCTCATGCCTACAATTTAGCAAAATGATTTTCTCATACGTACCTAAAATCCAGTGATTAAATCGATGACGAATCTAATTGTCGGTGCAATCGATGAGGAATTTAAGTGATAAAACGAGATCTAAGGTGTGAGGCGACATCGATACGCTTCGTTTACAGACGATTGAGGAGATGAATGCAAAAATGAGCTTCGACGCTGAGAATAACTTCGATTGGGTGAGTGATGAACAGAGGCGACATCGATAAGCTTCGTTTACAGACGATTGAGGAGATGAATGCAAAAAGGAGCTTCGACATTGAGAATAACTTCGATTAGGTGAGTGATGAACATATGATGACAGAGCAAAGTTAGGGTTTCAATCGAAGAAGATGAATGCAAAAATGAGATGAATGCAAAAATGAGATTAAGAATTTCTGTTGTAGTGTGGGTGGGTGTGTTTTGTGTTTTGATTAAAGTAATGAAAAAGGTTGAGACCGGAAGAGAACAAATAACAGATGGAAGAGGGGTTTTCTCAGATGGAGGAGGCGTTTTCTACAATACTTGGAGATTAAAAATTTGACAAAATCTGGTGATGACCCAAGAAATGGATATTTGCCTATTTGGAGATTAAGAATTTGACATGACCTGCAGTATTTAGTATTTGAGATATTGTTAATTTTTATTTTAAAAGTTCACGGTTTTATGTGTTTTACTTCTTTATCTTTTATTTATATAAAAATAATTTAATTAAAGTATTAAAAGCTCACAGTTTTAATTGTACACTTGTTAATCTTTTTATTTAAAATTTATTATATATTGTCATCACGTTTTTTCTTAAAAGTTTTACATTTCTACATTTTTAATTGATATTTTTAATTATTTTATTTAAAATATTTATTTTTTATTTATTATACTAATGTTCACATTTTTCACCATATACTTTTCTTATTTGTATACATTTTTATATGTGACTCTTGTTTTCATTAGTATACAACTTTAGTTGTATAATTTACATTCTATTTTATACAATTTAAACCGTGTAGCTTATTTCATATTTATTCGCATTTAAATTAGTGACGAAATCTAATATCTTTAGACACTTAAAATTGTGATAAAAATTATCCTTTTTTGCAATTAAAAGTGCGATAAATTTAATATTTTCTCACACTTATAAGCATGAATATATTTTTGCTACAATTCTAATTGTAAGTACTTTTTCCACTACTATGACCGTGAAAAATTCAACAAATTTTACGTTTATAAATGCGATTATTCTTTACACGGTTATAATTGTTAATGACATGAAGAAAATTTACACACTTTTACCAATCGCGAAGAAAAAACCGTGTATATTCTTCATTTTTGTTGTAGTGGTACTGTTATATTCAAGCAGACTTCCATGCATGAAAAACACACTTTAATGCACAATCTGATTTCTCACTCTCTTGGATGTCTCACAATCCTTAGAAGCTTCCTTTTATACTCTCACTGAGAATCTCAGTGAAGCTTCTTCATTGGACAATGAGAAAGTGAGATGTCTTTTCAAAAAGACAAAACACCTTTTCTGCACATGTTGATGAAGCAGACTTGTCTTCATGTGGCAGAATCTTTATCTTTTTCTTTTTTTCACTGTTGCATAAGGCTTTAAACAAAAGAGGAATGTCAACTTTGCATCTTTCTTCTTTTGTTAATGCCATTTTGATATAAGAAAAGGTCTGTCACCCTTTTCAGATATCCGTTTGTCTTCATGTAACAGAACAGCGTAGGCAGGTTTTTGCAGTTACTGTTTTCCACTTTGTCTTCGACTTGTGAGCTGATCTTGTAGCCAAAAACAATACATGAGGGCTTGGAAACATATTCCATAAAGTGTTTAGCATGTTCACAAAGAACAGGTTCTGTTCACAAAGAACAGAACACTTAGAATCTGTCTAAGCTGCTCAACAGAACAGAGCAGCTTAGACAGTTTATGTCCAGCCTGTTCAGCAGACAGAACAGCTTGGACAATCTGCCTTTGTTACAACGAATGCAACATGGTAAACAGCTTTGGCTGATATTGCAAATCACTTTTCAGGTTTCATTAAGGCATAAACAAGCCTTAAATTATACTTTCAAGTGCATCAAGCAGGTTTGATTATAAATCTCCCCCTAAGATGTAGAGCAGGTTTGACTGAGGCCTTTTTGTGCCTAACAAAAATTTAAAGCATATATATAACATAATAACGTGAAACTCAATTCATTTTTGTAGAAAATGTCACAGAAATATAATGAATACATTATGCTACATTTGTATTATTTTTTGGATACTTATTACAACAATATTTGCATTATTTATTTATTTGATAAATAAATGAATAACAATAAATGATTATGACCTAATTATGGATAATTAGTCTTTTATTTATTTGATTAATAAAATGATAATATTTAAAAGATACATCCCTTTATTTTATGGATGATTATATATGCTTTAAATTTATGAAAATCAAATGACGTTCAAATAAGTTCATAATTTATATTTGTATCCAAATTTTGTTAGAGATAGATTAATTATTCAATTATATATAATTATTCATAAAATAAACGGATGCATCTTTTTAATATTATCATTTTATTTATCAAATAAATAAAAAACTAAATATTCATGATTAGATCATAATTATATATAATATTATTCATTTATTTATCAAATAAATAAATAATGCAAACATTGTTGTAATAAGTATCCAAAAAATAATACAAATGTAGCATAATATATTCATTATACTTCTATGATATCTTATACAAAATGAATTGAGTTTCACGTTATCATTTTACACTTAAATGGTCGCCCCTATCATACCTCTAAAACCCGGCTATGCATGAAAATATGACACATCAAAATAATCTTTAATTTTTAATGTCTATAGAAAACATATTTTTTTATCTATTTTATAGGCGCAAATTACATTTGATTCATTTCTAACAAAATTTAAACAAAAAAATAGATTATGAACTTATTTGCTTGTGTTTCGATTTTCATAAATTTAGTTTTTTTTTAAAATAATAATTAGTTAAAGATAAAGGAAAATTTAATTTGATATGTTTTTATTATTGTTAAAAAGTTAAAAATCGTTGCTATTATTGATAAAAATATAAAATGTCGTTCCTATTATTGGTAAAAAGATAAAAGTTGTTAGTATGAATGGATAGTACAGGTCAAAATTTGCTATAATCGGTAAAATGTACAAAAGTTGTTGCTATTAATGATAAAAAATAAATAATGTGGGTATAAAACTATAAACGGTAAAAATACAAAAAGTTGTTGCTATTTTTGATATATAACCCAATTAGAAAATGATGCTTTTTTTTTAATTTCAAAAGATTTCAATGGGTAATAGAAAATTAAGAAAAACAATATAATACGTAAATAGGATAGGTGATAGAAAAATGTAAGAGAAACTATAAAGTTAGGCTTTGTTTGTTTTTCTAACTTTGTCTGATTGAACTCTTTTGTGTGATCCGGTCAGACAAAAGAGGTAAAAAGTCGTTTGTTTTTTTCATCTCAATCAGACGTCTAACACCTGAATGTGGTCTATTTTGATTAGATTAAAAAAAATATATGAATATGAAGTCTAACCTCTAATAATCCATCCTAACCCCTCTTCTGTTGTCAACCCCTACCTATTCCCATTTGTTTCTCCTAACCTCCACCTCTTGCTCTGATCATAATCGATGACATCTTCTCTCCGATGATCCGTCGCCTCCTTTCTCTCTCCGTCACCTCTCCGGTCATTTTCACTCACAAAACTGTACAGGTTCTTGATATTGACAAGCTCTGAGGGATGCATAAAATGATTAACCAACTCAAGAACTAGAAGAAAAAGAAGAAATGAAAGTTTTAAATAAGCCAAAAGTAGTCGTCACTTTTAGCAAAACTCTTTTTAGATTTCTTAAGTTTAGAGAGAGAATAATGGATTTTAAAGAAAGGAATACAAATTTTGAGAGAGAGAAATAAGTGATAATATTTGATGGTTTCTTTACTTATGGAAAGTGGCACATCTTTTGAGGTGTTAAGTGTGTGCACAAATATTGGGAAAAATTACGATGAATGAAAGAAAAAATATGGGTCTTTTTACATATTTGATTTTTATTTAAATTTATACTCTTAATAATTAGTAAATAATATTTATAAAAACATAGTTTATATATAATAGACACATAAAGAATTTGCATATGATAAGAGACTTTATCTTTTATAAAACAAACAATCTTATCTATTTAAATTTCAGACTTTAATTCAATCTCTTATTAAACAGGCTGAAATAAGTATTAAGACATCTAATCTTTAAAAAAACAAATGGAACCTTAGTATTTTAAAAATTGGAATGGAAATTTAAGTAATGTTGTCAAGTAAATTAAATTTGTTTTTTTTTTATAAAAAAGTGAAATGGAAATAGGTTTTGATGTGTTTTATACTTCTAATAAACCTCATTTAAATCTTTATCAAATTATGCAACCATATTTGAATTTTGTTATTTTTTTGAAAACATACTTTCTAATTAACTGTTCTTTTACATAACTGATAAGTAGCTAAAACATATTGCAATGTTAATTGATAAGTGACTGACGTAGATTACTAAATATTGAATCAATAAGTCTATTTATTTTGAATGTTGAATCTATATTAAAATTTTAATTTATAAAATATTTGTTCATATTAATTAATAACATAAACATAAAAAATTATTGTTTGTTTGCATTAATTAATAATATAACCATAAAAGATTATTGCAATAAATCTACTTTTGCACATACATCTATTTTTTCAATATAAATTCACTAAAACAATCAAGTATAGTATACTTTGCAATATAAATCCAACTAGAACAATCAAACTACAATTCGAGTATACTACCGTCATAACCGGGTTTTCTTATATCTAACATAAACAAAAACAATAGTATTACATATAATTCTAACTAGAACCCAAGAACTAGAGCAAGAACAATATTACTACATTACCGTACATTCTTATGAACCCTGATATAATAGTAAGAACAACCCATATTAATTATGCTATAAAAAAATCAATTTTAACAAATCCATCCTTGCAAATGATAAACCTCACAAATCAATTATGCTAAATCACAAACATAACAAATAAATTCTAATACATTTGTGGTAAATGATAAATCTCACAAATCAATTCTATAACCATAAACATAACAAGAAACAAACTACACACTTGTTTGTCATGCTTCAAATTCAAGGTGTTTGCACAAAGTTGAGTAATTCTGGAACAAACCTAATCATTCAAATAGATTTCAAAAAACACCTAAATTATATATTCAAAGTCACACCCACACCTAACAATATACCACACATTCTAGAAACAGAGCAGCAGGTGATGTCCACGTTAGGGTTTGTTTAACATCCTCCTCTCTGGCAATGACGATTAATGAGATTAGCGAGTGCCAAAGGCCCTCCTTCATTCTATTCGATGACAGAAAATAGGGGGCAGGCTCATATGACTTGTTTGCAATAAGCGTCCTTACATGACTCGTCGGATAAGTAGGATATCACTGAATTTGCATACTTTTAAAAAGACCACTTATCAGGTTGAACCACTGATCAAATAAGTGGTTAGGCCCAATCAACACTTAGGTGTTGTTTGTTTTTTAAGAGGTTAATGTATGCGGTCTGCGAACTTAGCTGCGAAAGTCTGCAATTAGAAGAGGTGGCCTAAAAGTCTGCGGTCTGCGAAGAGAAGACTGTTTGTTTTTTAAATCTTAAAAAATGTCTACGAGAGTTCATTTATTTTTTTTCATCAAAAAACTTACATAGTTGAATTTATATATAAAATAAACTGAACAAAATAAATTTGAAGTTTATATATTTTGCAGAGGTAAAAGGGTTGCATAAAAGATGTGTTTTTTGGAAGAAGTCTGTGGAATTTCGAAGACGCATGCGTCTAAGGATTAAGTGGAAAACAAACACACTTCTCCGCAGACACCTCTTCCCGCGTCTGCGAGAAGAGCTTTGAAGTGCTTCTGAAAAAAACAAACACCCCCTTAATTTATTTTAAAAAAACATCAATTCTTACTCTTAAATCTACACATTTTATTCATTATGGGACTCGAACTCTGACTTGAAATGCAGGTTAACACTTTGGTACCGCCAAACTAAGAATTTATCAAAAAATTGGTTTTGTGGTGACATTGATCTCCTGTTAAGTATTGTTGCAGATCTAATAGAAACTATTACGAACACATGTATTACATGGATATCTGTATATTACATAAAACATATAGAAACTTAAATTTGAATTATACAGATATATAAAGTACATAATGAGATAACGGAAAATGGTAGAAATACCTAATTATTTTTTTAACATATATAGAATTAAAAAAACAATTTAATTTGTATTTATGTTTTAATTTATTTTAAAAACAATAAATTGTTTTTATCTTTTCGGGTGAGACGTGTAGATGACACATATCCTTTATTATTATTATTATTATTATTATTATTATTATTATTATTATTATTACTATTATTATTATATATATACATATATATATATATATATATATATATATATATATATATATATATATATATATATATATATATATATATATATATACATTTTCCCTATATACATTTACCACTAATATCACTATTCATAAACGAGTTTTTCTAACTTGCATCATTTAATATTGACAAATGATATAATCTAACACCACTACAAGAAAAGTGACATTTAGTGACACAAAAAAAGTGTCATTGTATCTTACTTTTAGTGACACTTATGAAAAAGAATAGGTATAGATCAATCTTTTTACCCACACTTTTTCTAAATTAGTGACAGAAAAAATTTGTCACAAAATACTTAAGACTTATACCCACATACATTTTTAGTCACTATATATATATACTCACTCTACTTTTACCCATTCTTATTGTTGTGTAGGTAAAAGATTTTGATACCTATAGTCACACTTTTTTGACAATAAAAAGAGTGGGTAAAAATGGAGTGGGTATAGATATATAATGACTAAAAATGTATGTGGGTATTAGGCATGGCAATGGGGCGGGTTCGGGGTGGGGACCCCAATCCCCGTCCCCGTCCCCGACTTACTATCCCCGTTCCCATCCCCGTCCCCATCCCCGGCGGGGATTAAATTTCCCATCCCATCCCCGCCCCCGTCGGGGTTCGGGGATCCCCGTCGGGTTTCGGGGATCTTCACCTTTTGACATTTGTTTAAAAAAGCTAAATAAATTGACATAAAATAGTGAAATAAGCAATAAAGTAACATATTGAACTTGTCAAATTTAACACAATTTTAACACAATTTCAACTTTAAATCTAGTATTTTGCCAAGTAAGAACAAATTTAACATAAATTTAACTTCAAATCTAGCATTTTGCTTTTCTATTTTAACTTGTCAAATTTAAAGAACAAAATGTGGTTTGGTCACAAGTCAAATTTAACACAAATCAAATAAACTTTCATAAAAAACGAGCAGATGAGACTTGAGAGTTGAGAGACAACATTTATGCTAAGTTTTGCAAGATTTAAACAAACCACACAAATCAAATTTATTTTCAAACTAAGACTCCAAGACTCCAAGAGATACAAAGAAATATTGAACCAGAAGCAACCGTGCTGCTGTAGATGGGCGGTGCTACTGCTGTGCGCTGACCACGCGATGGTGTTGTCGTGTGATGAGCTGCTGCCGCCGTGGGATTGTGGGACGTCAACGTGGGTGATGGTGCTGCTGTGCGTGGGACGTCAACGTGGACTTGGAGCTGCGCAGGAGATGGAGATCTGAGAAAGTGAGCAGACCAATTGAGGAAATGAGATGGCTTCTAGGGTTAGGACTTAGGAATGAGAAAGTAGGAAGAAAAAAAAAAAGAAATGGATATGGGCTTGTCCGCTTTTTGTTGGTCTGGTTGTGTGGGTTGGTAAGAAAAAAAAGTAAAAATCCCTTGAATTTAATTATTTTATCTGGTTACGGGGATTCCCCGCCCCGCCCCGTCCCCGCCCCATACCCGACTTTCTTGTTGGTACACCCTATGTGACGATAGCAGTCTAAACGATCTGCGTTATGATTTAAGTAATATTCTGAATATTAACAAGTGTTATTGATATATATGTTTAATATGTGTTTGTCGGTTATTGATTGTGTGTTTGAACTTGATGTACATATTACAAGAAGTTCAAACATAAAAGTCAAAGAGTATGTCAAGCATAAGTTAAAACATAAGTTTCATCACGTAAGTGTTTAAGTGTATAGGTTAGATTCGAATTGCATAAAAGGATACATTCGAATCTGTGATAGATTCGAATGAGTCCTTAGATTCGAATAGGCTAGATTCGAATCTGTCAGATGGACAGATTCGAATGGGCCTTAGGCCAGATTCGAGGTTGGCCCACAACAGACTCGAATCAGGGCCTATAATTAGGGATAGACTCGAATCATTAGCAGACCTTTGGCAGAATTCGTGAGGAATTAAGCAATAGGCGATCTCGAGTTTATCAGCTAGGTGAGTCCCGTTTCGGAGAGAATTAGTACGTAGGATCGTTCGTGTGTCGTTCGTTCAGCGTCTAATAGTCTCCGTGTTTCCGTTGGTTGAGAGTTGTCCGTCTAACCGTCAACGAGGATTCCGCACTCGTTAACGGGTCCGCGTCTAGATAGATCTGTCAGTGGTAGACCTTACAAGTGGTATCAAAGCCTACGGAGTGTTCGTGGTGTTCTTCGTGTTCATCAGAAACATTCTAGGTTTCTTGACGCTAGTTGGACGGTTTTTCTCTCAAAAACGTGTTTTTGAGCTTAGCAAATTCATATTCGGGAAACACTTTATCGTTTTTCACGTTTTTGGTCGAAATCATTATTTTTCATTTGAAAAATAGTGATTTAATCTATAAAACGTCAAAAAAATCAAAGTGTTAGCCGTTTTTCGAGTTTGCGGCGCTCGAATCTATAGGGGTAATTAGGGTTTTACTTTATTTTCAAGTCTAACCAAAATACGCTCCTTTCGAGTCAATTTCAGTCAGTTTCGAGTCTGTGTTGCTTCGAATCTGTTAATACATTCGAATTGGATCTCGAGTCTATATTGTTTCGAGTTTGTTTCGAGTCTGTTACTGTTTCGATTCTGTTCTTCGATTCTACTGAATTTCGATTCTGTTGTGCCTTCGATTCTAAGGGTCTTCGAGCTTAAGAGTCCTTCGAATCTGACCTATCTTCGAATCTGTGGGATTGTTCGAATCTGACATTATTTCGAATCTACTTGAACTTTAAGACTTAATCGAATTTAATTCCAAAAGATTAAACATTAATTAGTTTCGAATCTATCTAGATTCGAATAATTTAATTTAAATCAGTTTCTAATTAAATTAATTAAGTTCAAATTCAAATTCTTTCAGAAAAGATGTCGAACCTTCAGAAATTCCTTGAAATGGATCACGAAGTTGGGAAGGCCAATGCACCACCTAAGCTGATGAAAGTTGAGGATTACTACTGGTGGAAGGATAGATTCACGGATTTTGTACGATTCAACGACATGCGCATGTGGGTGTGCATTGATGAAGGGTACATTCCACCAGTATCTGAGGTAGAAGGCCGTCAAAAGGTTCTGTCATACCAAATGATGAAAGAGGATGACAAGAAACTATTTGAAGCTGAAAACAAGGCTTTCTCTATTATCCGAATGGCGTTACCTCAAGATATCTTGCACACATTTCGGACTCAGAGGACGTCGAAAGAGCTTTGGGAGTCTCTTCAGAAACGGTGTGAGGGTAATCCACGGGTACGTAGAAAGCGTACAGAGCTGTTGACCCAACAGTTTGCAATTTTCAAGGCTCTTAAGGATGAACAGTTGGATGATATTATCACACGATTTTATCATCTGATAACAGAGCTTGAAAGTCATGGTATTGAGTATTCTGACACAGACAAGAACAACAAGCTTCTTGATGCCCTACCAGCCAAATGGGCTATGTATGTGGCTATGATTAAGCTGAATGAAGATAAATACTATGCTCAATCACTGGATGACATCGTGGGAACGTTGAGGGCATATCACTTCGAAATGATAAAGGCTGAGACTGATTACGAGCAAGTCCAAAATCCGGCGATGTATTTTGGAAAGACATCAAAATCATCAGTGACAGCTGATCAGAAGAGTGCTACAGCGTTTTTCACCGGAGAAACGTCATCGCCACCAGAGTCCGAAGACTCACTGAATCGCGCGTTCTTAGGGTTAGGAAGATCGGAAGAACCGCAACCTCAAGTCAATCAGGCATCTACAAGTCAGAACTATTCAAAGATGCCAATGAGCGCAAAGTCGGCGGAAGAACATCTGAATCTGCTTGCTTCGTTTGTGGCCGCATATGGAAATTGCGTTCAAGGGAAGATCAATGATCCGGCTCTTTGGGATGAAGATTACGATCAGGTCGACCCTGATGACTTAGAGGAGATGGATCTTAAATGGCAACTGGTCATGGTAACCCAACGGGTTAAGAGATTCATAAAGAGAACTGGGAGGAATCTCCAGATGAATAACAAGGGGATAGGATTTGATAAGTCCAAGGTCAAATGCTACAACTGTCAGGGATTGGGACATTTCGCGAGGGAGTGTCAAAGACCGAAGGTAGAGTCATACCAGGGACAGAGTCAGCATCAAGGACAGTACCAAAATCAGTCCCAACAGAGATATCTTCCGAGTTCTTCATCTGGTCAAGCCAATCTAGCGGGTCTGATATCCAATGTCACTTCTGACAGACAGCTAGATGGTTCCTATGACTGGAGTTCACATCCGGAGTCCAATGCTAGAGCTTTCATGGCTGAAGTTACGGAGAATGGTTGTGATGAGGATGAGCAGACCACAAGGGACAGCAGTCCGATGTGGGTAGAGAAAGCGAATGATCAGACCGTGCTGGAGTTTGCTGCTCAGATGGCCAACGTGGAATCTGATAACTCTAAGGTTAGTCTTTCTAATTCTCTATTTCGTGATTTATGTGCTTTATGTGTTAGTTCTAACGATAGGTTAAATCTAGTCTTAGACTCACATAAGACCATAGCTGCTCAAAATGAAAACTTAAAAATAGAAAATGCTAGCCTAAATGATATAAAGCAGGATTTAAAGGAAAAACTTAAGGCTGATGCTCAAGATGTAATCGTTCTAAAAGACAAACTGAGTGAGCAGTGTGTTAGGATAGAACTTATGTATGAGCACGTAGAAGCCTTGACTAAAAGTCTGAAAGACAAGGACATAGAGCTAGCCGAGACCAAGGTTAAGGTAGCAGAGGCAAATAGCAAGCTGGAAAAGTTTAGGAATTCGAGCCTAAACCTAGGGAAAGTCTTAGATGCCCAAAGACAGTCTAAGAAGCCTGTAGGTCTAGGTTTTCACGAGATTCCTCCACCTTTCAATGATAACTATGTGCCTCAGCCTCAGGAGAAAACTGACAAGTCAGTAGTTTTAGAGGACCTGCCTGAACCTACACTTGAGCCTAAAGTAGAAAATACACCTAAGGTGACTGATTCAACCGTCAAGGTCAAGCAAGTGAAATTTGTGTCTTCCTCCAGTGAAACACCTGCAGGAAAACAGAAAATTTCATGGGCTGACCAGGTCGAAGAGACAGACACTGAAGATGTACCAAAGGCATTAGACACTAATGAGACACCTAGATCTAAGGGACCAACCAAAAAGTCCATGGATAAGATGTCTTGCTTTAGATGTCACGAGAAAGGGCACGTTGCTTCTCACTGTCCTAATAGGAAAGCTGATGTTACATCTAAGACAGTGAATCCAACACCTGTTAAGCCCTCACCAAGAGTGGCGAGCACTAGTAGTTCTCAGAGTACCGAGAAAACTGTGCAGGCCGCACCAAAACCTGTTGTGAAACAAACACCGGTTAAGGTTGGACCAAAAGAAGTGGTTAGGACAAATTCACCGAATCGTGTCTTTAATCAATCTAGGTCAGCACCTCAACAAGTCTATAGGAGCACCACACCTAGCAGGTCACACACTCCAGTTAGGTCACATACTCCTGTTAGACAATATGTTCCGGTAAAAGCTCAGGGATCACAGTCTGAAATGCATTATAATAAGACTTATTCTAGAGCATCACAACAAATGCCTACTCAAAGGCAAAGAGTGAATCTAAATCACTCGGCACCACAACAGAATTCAGTTCAAAGGCCCAAGTCACCTGAAAGGCGAGATGGGTACTTGAAAGAGTTCAAGTATGTGGACGAGAATGGTATTACCAAGTCAGTCATGGCTTGGGTTCCCCGTGATAACTAACCTATTTTCTTTCATGTGTAGGAGATAACTACCGGTCCAAACAACAAGTGGTTCGTCGACAGTGGTTGCTCCAGGCACATGACGGGGGAAAGGAGTCTTCTCACAGACTTCAAGGGGGGTAATAGGGGATTCGTATCATTCGCGGGTAACAAGGGTGGAAATATCACTGGAACTGGAAAAGTCACTAATGGGACGATTACTTTGGATCAAGTTTATCACGTTGATAAACTGGTTCATAATCTCATTAGTGTATCTCAAATCTGTGATAAGAAGAACTCAGTGTTATTTACTGACACTGAGGCGTTAGTGCTAAAGCCGGGATTCAAGATACCTGAAGATTGGATATTGATGCGGGCTCCAAGGAAGAATGACTTGTACATGCTCGACATGAACAAGCCAGATAATTCGATGGGTCCGATCTGCTTACTATCAAAAGCTTCGGAGACGGAATCGGTTTTGTGGCACAGACGAATGGCTCACTTGCACCTGAGGAAAATGAAATACATAACGAAGAATGGTTTGGTGCAAGGTGTGCCTCTGAAGAGCTTTCAGTTTGAAGATAAGTGTCTACCGTGCATGAAGGGCAAGCAACATAAAAAGACACACAAGTCCAAGAAGCTGAATTCCATAACCTCGACATTCGATTTGTTGCATATGGACCTTTTCGGCCCTATCAACAAAAGGAGTATAGGAGGTAGTTGGTTTTGCTTAGCTATCACTGACGATTACTCACGGTTTTCTTGGGTTTTCTTTTTAGGTACGAAGGACGAGACGGCTACAAAGCTCATCGGGTTCTTAGACCAAGTGGAGAATTCCTACGGAACAAGGGTTAAAAATATACGTAGTGCTAATGGGACTGAATTTAAAAACTCTGTAATTGGTGTATATTGCCTATCAAAGGGCATCGTGCATCAATTCAGTGCACCATATGAACCTCAACAGAATGGGGTGGCCGAACGTAAAAACAGAACATTGATTGAGGCTGCAAGGACTATGCTTTCGGATTCAAAGCTTCCTACCATGTTTTGGGGGAGGCAGTGAATACCGCGTGCCATATTTTAAATAGAGTCCTTACAGTCAAATCATTGAACAAAACATGTTATGAAATTTTGAATAAACGGCCACCTAACTTAACTGGATTCGAACCGTTTGGAGTACCATGTACACTTTTAAGGACAAAACATCAACCGAAGTTTGGTGAAAAGGCTGACGAAGGATACTTCCTAGGTTATGTGCCAAACTCACCAAACAAACGGGTTTTTAACAAAACGAGTGGTACTGTGGAGATTGTGTATAATATTGAAGTCACAAGTTATACACATGAACCCCAAACTGGTCCGGAATGGATATTTGACTATGATAAGTTATTTGAGTTATTTAACATTCCTTTGGATGATACTGCAGGTACAATCGATAAAGACATGGCGACGTTGCACCTAAATGACGATGGCCATATTTTTCCAAGGACCACGTTCGAATCTACGTCCGAGCCTACTGCGACTGTAGATGGGTCTCCAGAAGTTGCGAATCCAGAAGAACCTAATACTGAGAATCAGACTCAAGCATCAAGTTCTGCCTCGGAGGAAAACGTCCGTGAGGAAGAGAATGTGGAAGCTGAGCCTGTTCCCCCTTTAGGTGAAATAGGATCCAACTTAGGAGATAATCTAAGGGTAGACGAAATAGAGACCTCTAGGATTAACAAGAACCATCCTATAGATAGCATCATAGGAAATCCTAACGAGGGTGTGGGGACTCGGAGTAGTGTAAATAACAACACTGTGTTGTTGTCGATGATAAACGACTCCGAGGCATATCATACATGTCTATATTCGTGTTTCATATCGCAAGTAGAGCCCAAAAATGTGCAAATGGCACTTAAGGACAACTCCTGGGTTGAAGCGATGCAGGAAGAACTGTCACAATTTAGGAAACTAGAAGTGTGGGAGTTAGTTCCGTTACCTCGTGGGGAGATTGCAATAGGAACCAAATGGGTTTTTAAGTGCAAGAGAGACGATCGGGGTATAGTCACGCGCAACAAAGCGAGATTAGTTGTAAAGGGTTTCAACCAAGAGGAGGGAATCGATTACAACGAAGTGTTTGCACCAGTAGCAAGGTTAGAAGCAATTAGGTTGTTTTTAGCTTTTGCCTCCTTCAAAGGATTTAAGGTATATCAACTGGACGTTAAGAGTGCTTTCCTGTATGGGAAAGTGAAGGAGTTGGTATATGTAGAACAACCGCCCGGGTTTACAGATCCTAAATATCCTGATAGAGTATATCGTTTAGATAAGGCTCTTTATGGATTACATCAGGCACCTAGGGCATGGTATGAGACTCTATCGAACCATCTCTTAGAAAACGGCTTTGAGAGGGGTAGGATAGATAGTACTCTTTTTGTGAAGAGAAAAGGAGATCACTTTATCTTGGTGCAAGTATACGTCGATGATATCATCTTTGGATCATCAGACGAACAGATGTGCAAAGATTTTGAGAAGGTGATGAAGTCAAAGTTCGAGATGAGTGCTATGGGGGAGTTGAATTTCTTTTTGGGGTTACAAGTTGACCAGAAGAAGGAAGGCATGTTTATCCATCAGACCAAGTATGTTTATGACATATTGGAACGGTTTGGGATGGAAGGAACAAAGTTGACTGCCCACTTCAGCACGCCGATTCAAGTGAATCACAATCTCGGGCCGGGTACTGAAAGTGATACCGATGTGGATCCGACTTTATATCGGGCCATGATTGGGTCACTTATGTATTTAACTGCTTCAAGACCTGATATTATGTTTGCTGTGTGTATCTGTGCTAGGTTTCAAGCGAATCCGAAGGAGATGCATATGAAAGCTGTGAAGCGGATTCTACGATACCTCAAGTCGAAACCGAAGCTGGGACTTTGGTATCACGCGGAGGGAGATCTAGAGTTGGAAGCGTTCACAGATTCTGACTACGGAGGATGCAGCTTGACGCGCAAATCAACGACTGGAGGTTGTCAGTTCCTCGGAGGGAGACTGGTATCCTGGCAATGCAAGAAACAAACTTCGGTAGCCGTGTCAACGTGCGAGGCCGAGTATGTTGCTGCTGGTAGTTGCTGTTCACAGGTTTTGTGGATACAACAACAATTGCGGGATTACGGTTTGGCTTATACTCAAACTCCAATTAGGATAGACAATCAATCAACAATTGCTATAACAAATAATCCAGTTAAACACAGTAAAACAAAGCACATAGACATAAGGCATCATTTTATTCGTGATTGTGCTGAAAAGAATTTAATCAAACTGGTAAAGGTGGCAACTGAAGATAATAATGCTGATTTATTTACCAAAGCGTTTGATAAGTCACGTTTTGAGTATTTAATTCAACTTAATGGAATGCGCAACCCAGAGTAAATTGACCTTAGTAGTATTTTATTTCCTTTTATAGTTGTTATATTTCTTTCTTTTTCAGTAGTATGCTAATTTAAGAAAGTTTCTAATTTAGGAAAGTTTCTATTTTTAGTAAGTTAGTAGATTAGCTTAGTTTAATGTGTTTTGCTATGAAAAACAAAAGAAAAAAAAAAAGAGAAAATTACAAAAATACAAAAAAAGAGAATATCAGAAAAGGAGTTAAGTCTTAGATACATAGGTTCAAAGTGACGAACATTAGCACCGTCGTTACAGACTCTAAGTGTTTAGACTTTCACACATAATGCAACTAAATCCTAAGTGTTATACTTTATTTAGTTTGATGTGTTGGTAGGCATAATACATATCGGGTATCTAAAGGCTAATAAAATATTCTAGAAAAAGTCAAACGTGTCACTAGCTTAGAGTTGACTCAATCGGTCTTAATTTTTATGTACAATACATACAAACATTGAGTCTAAATGAGGTATGCAAACTTTCTGGGGATGTATAGCAACATCAAATACGTCTGAAAATGGAAAGAATAGAAATATCATGACAAACTGAGAGTCAAAAACATGCAACTCTGTTGTACGTAAGTACAAACCTGTTGTCTCTGTTTAGATTCGGGTTAGCAGACATGTCGCTTTGTTGTACGTCAGTACAGACCTGTCACCGCTATCTGCTAACTTTAAAGTTAAACCTTAAGTCGAACTAAGACACTTTGTTGTATGAGAATACAGACCTGTGTCCGATGTTTGTCTTTAAAAGAAAGTTTGCAAATACCAACAAGTTAGAATTTTGTCTGTGTGCCTTGATCATAAAAGTATGTCTATGTCTGAGTCACGTAAGATAATTTCCTGATAAATAAAAAGGCCAAGGGATATTCCGAAATGTAGAGTGTTTAACAGGGTAAAATACCAACAATCGGCTAAGTGGGTATGTCACAACAAACAATCAAAGGAATTCAACAAATTCCTAAGTGTGAAAGTTTAAGTACTGAAAGTAAGTATCGGACATCGCTATCTGATTGAACCTTTCTTAGACTATACTCATCAAAAATATGTTGTTTGGTATTTAGCTTAGCTTGTAAATTTATTTTTATAACTTAAGTCTAGATTAAATTTCTTTGTCAAAATTTTATTTTATTTTAATTTTATTTTTACCTTAGCTTATTTTATTTTCTTTTATTTTATTTTGGTTTAGTTTAATTTTTACTTAGGTAAAAGGTCAAAAGTTACTAAGGGTGCATTCAAAGTTGAA
>JAANYP010009104.1:0-17747 GCA_020465985.1 Centrapalus pauciflorus | reverse complement strand
AATTCTCAAAATATATATATATATATATATATATATATATATATATATATATATATATATATATATATATATATATCATGTTGCTTTATTTAATGTTCTTTCATCATATAATCATTTAATTATTATTTTAAAGTATCCGAAATGAACTTATCCGAATTAACCATCCAGATTCGGACCATTCGGATTGGGCATCCGGGCCGAACCGAAATGGCTAATCTGAATTGGGCATCCGAAATAGGTCCGAAATGGGTTCCTCATCCGAATTCGGTTGGGAACCGAATTCGGATCCCAAGACTTATAATTTTTCCAGATTTGTTCTTGAATGTCCGGTTTTTATTCATACGGATTTTCACCAAAAATTCTCTGAACACATTTTTATTACCATGCAATGTAATGTAAAGTTATATTATCATTTTTGGGTTGTTTTTATACTATTTTCCCTATCACAAACACAATTATTTGCTCAAAATCGTCCAAAATAGACACTTTTTGTCAAGAACACATAATTTTACAAAAATTCAGATTTCTACTTTATTTGGACGATCCAACCTACGATTTTTGTTTCTATAACTTCTAATGACTTAAATTCATAATAATCTACTGAAAATTCAAACATGCAATACAAATTTCATGTTATAAATCTTAGATTTCGGTTTTTCACAAAAACCGAACCCAAACTCATAAAATTTTGAAATTTAAATGAATATTACCTTTAAATTCTTGTAGATTCTTGATGTTTAATATTGCTTGTAACTTCTCTTGACTTCAATTCTTCAATTTATTGCAATTTTATGGATTCCTTGATGAATCTTTGAAATGGCGGTATGATGAAGGAAAGAAGAGAGAGAGAGTATGAAATTTCTTTAAATGTGATAATGGTCATTTAATGTCATTATTTTTGGTTTTTATATATTAAGTTTTGCTAAATGTTCCATTTAACCCCTTTACTTTGTATTTTACATCTCTTTTAATTTTGATCATCTAAATAAATTATAACATAAATATTTAACTTAATTAAATAATTTCATTACTTAATTAAATTACAAAGCAAATAATGTAATAAAATTACATTATTAGCTCAAAATCAGATATTACATGTTCGGTTAAAGACTAGGTTGTTACACTATTTTTGGTAATAAAAAATTTGGATGACATGCTATAACAGGTTTGTAGGTCACCAATAGCTGTAAAAGGTAAAAAACACAAAAGTTGATGTTATTAGTGATAGAAATTAAATAATGTTACTATAAACGGTAACAATGCAAAAAGTTGTTGCTATTTTCAATATATAACTCATATTTAAAAAAACAATTTAGTAGTTAAATGGAACAAGTCTATTAGTCAGATGATCAAATATGTGTTTAACCTTTAAAAATTCTAAATTCTGTTTGGCTACAATCAAATATATAAATTAAAAGTTACGATATTAATTATATAATTAATATAAGAATAGCATTATCATTCATCGTTTTTTTAAACGTCAACATATATACCATATATGCAGAGCCATAAAATTTCACAATCATTCACAAGAACTAAAAGAAAGGGAGAGAGGCCAAAACAAAGTAGAAAAGAAAAAGACAACTAAAAAAACAAACAAAAAAGAGAACAAGCACGACAGCAAACCAACCAAAGAGAAAGGAACAAACATGGCATGAGAGCCTTAAGAGCCAATGAGAATCATCAAACCCAAAAGCTTAACCAAACCAATCCCTGCACATAAAGAACACTGACATTCGACCATCAAAACTCTACGAACCAGCAGGTTCTCATAACCATTTCGACCAAGAAACGCAAAACTTCTTATCCATTTTGGAGATCCAGAAGAAAGAGGAGTTTTGCACTTCAAAGAGAGAATCCCAACTGAAGCACTTTCTCCCAAAAAATTTTGCTGCACCGGATGCGCCGTAATCATAAAAGATCAATCCACACCGCAGCTTGCCAGAGAGGCAGTCTAGAAGGAGATCCATTGAACAAATTATTGAAAGCAGAAAGATCGAAGGGGATACTCCCCACATTTAGATCCAAACCCCACCAATTGAGAAATCAAACTCAGATTAGCTTTGAGTATTCCAAAAGCAATGGGAAATGATTCCACGTCTCACAATGAGGGCATAAAGAAGAATGTGAGTCGATACCAAGATCACCATGAACTGAACGAACCGGGAGCTTTCCATGAAGATACAGCCACATGAAAATACAAAATTTTCTTGGAAGAATTTTGCTCCATAGAGTAGGAACAACCAAAGACGGAAGAGTCTTTTCCTCAATCAACATTTTGAGCCTATCGACCGAAAACTCTCGTATTGTCAAGAACCACCTCCAACGATAAGGAGAAGAAGAATCCCAAGGGAGCAATCTCACCAAACTCTTTATCTTACTTAGATCCACAAGCAATCTTCCTCTTAACTCCCTTGACCAATCCTAACACAAATTCACCCCTGGATCCCTACACACAACTTTTACACTCACCAACATACTTTTGTAGATTCGAAACGAGATAACCTAGGAAATCTTTTTTTGAGCTTGAAATTACCCACCCATTTATCCTCTCAAAAGACACACGACCGTCCATCACCCACTTTTAACACAAAAGAATCTATAAAATTCACCCTAACCCTTTCTAAGTGATTATTGATTTTTAAAATATTAGCCCACAACCCACCTGACCCCATGGAATGACAAACTTGGTCCCCATTTCCCAGAAGCCCAAATACTACTAATAACTCTAGCCCACAACTAATTACCGTCCAATCTCGCTCTCCACCATCATTTCCCCAAGAGATCCACATTTGTGGCCATGAGACTACCAAATTTGAGACCACCAGAAAGAAATTTATTTAGTATCACATTCCATTTAATCTAAGCCAATTTACGACTTGATAATGAAGTGTCATCCCTCCAGTCCTACCACAATAAAAGTTCTTCCTTACCCTCTCAAGAATTTCAATCACATGGACAAGGGCATTGCAAATGGAAAAGTAATACAAAGCTAAGCTCCCAAGAACCAATTTTACCAAAGTAGCACGACCACCAAAGGAGATCAATTTGGACTTCCACCCCGAAAGCTTATTGTAAAACTTCTCAATAATGATGTACCAACTATCCACCCTGACATCATTTGTCATAAGTTATAAACATATAAAATAATATTCTAATTACATATATAGATAAATATAAATAGTATAAGATTTTGATTTATATGATTTTAATAAAATAAGTTTCTAAATAAATACATAGACTGATAGTCAAGATAATCAAGATTTGAATTGATTTACATAGATTTTATGTTATTTGATCTAAATTATAAATTATTAAAATAATGAGTTGCAATTATCTTATATATTTTTAATTAGATATTTTTTATCTGAAGCAATAGCGGCGACTCTATTAGCGGCGACATCAATAGCGGCCACATTTTGACCAATAACGACAACATAATAGCGGCGACATACCAGCGCCGACGCGACGGCATTTCGAGGCTTTAACGGCTACTTTATCGCTTATAATACCCTTAATTCTTGTAGTGATTACGTATGAACTATGGTAATCTTTTACTAATTTACATATCATGTTGATAGTAACATATATATTCATATTGCTTTTTCATTGTTTCCTATTTTTTTTCTAATTGATCCTGATTATTATTATTTCAATAAATATAATTTTTTTTATTTTTAATTTCCAATTTATAAAACCATTAAATAATTAAATTTCATTTTCAGATTAAAAAATATGACTAATGTACTTTGAATTAATCAAACAGTATATTTGATTAATTAATAATACCAAGTCATGATTGTGCATGACTGCATGCAATATCAAATGAAATTTAATGAGGTTTATGAAATGAAATAATTACTATCATCAAACACTATATATAAACATAAATCTGCTTTAATTAATAGTCCAAATTTTAAATCATCTGATTTCTTTGATATAAATGGAGATTTGTTCATATCAGAATATTATTAGTGCCAATTTATTGTATCAACATTATCTAACAAACACACACTAGCTACGATAATACCATCATTTTCTATTGCTATTGATTTGAATTAGAGATATTCAGACTAGTTATTAAAGGGTTTTAAAGATTTCCACACACACACACACACACACACACACACACACACACACACACACACACACACACACATATATATATATATATATATATATATATATATATATATATATATATATATATATATATATATAGTCAGGTTCAAATAAGTACCTCTCGAAATCAAGTGCACCCGAAGGTACCAACCTTAAAAACTTTTTAAAATTTTTTTTTTCTCATAACCATGTTTAATTTAATGTTATACACATGATATATGAATTTCACATGCATTCACACTTTCTGTGTCCTTAAAAATTATGTGAATGCTTAATGCATATTTATGTTATGATGTTGCTTCTTTTGAAAAAAAGTTTTATAATGTTGTCTTATACATGTCTATTAAAAAAAAGTATATGTGAATGATCATTCACATTAGGGTACGCTGTAATCTTATAGGTACGCTGATGAACCTGATTCTATATATATATATATATATATATATATATATATATATATATATATATATATATATATATATATATATATATTGAGGTTCAATTGAGAACTTTTATGCATCGGGGCACCTCGAGGCACTTTTGTGCATCGGATAATCCACCAATGGTGCACAAAGGGCATTTAGGGAAAACTAAAGACATGATAATTAATTTATTTCTAAAAATCATTAAATGATAATGAGGAGTTACATTTTGAATTAAAATCTCATATTAACTACATTCCTCATTTCTCTCTCTCTCTCTCTCTCTCTCTCTCTAATCGTGTTCTTCATGATTTCCTTAGTGATGATGATTTGAAGACGAAGATTAACGATGCACAACGATGATGATGAACATGAACAAGAGAGGTAACCGATGATAATTATGAAGAACATGATGCATTGATGGATGATGAACGATGAATAATGATAATGCATAGATGGATGATGAACAATGACAATGCATAGATGGATGATGAATGATGAACAACCAAAAATGATGATGCATAAATGGACGATGAACAATGACGATGCATAGATGAATGATGAACAAGTTGAACATGATGCATAGCTCAATGAAGAATATGAACGACAAACACGATGCATAAAAGAATGATGAACAAGTTGAACACGATGCATAAATGAATTTGTGTATTTTTTTTGTTAAATGCATTTTTTTAACAATGCATAGATAAACACGATTAACGATGAAATGCATCGATCTCCATCATCTTTTTTGAATTTGTGTAATTTTTTTAAATTTGGAAATGTATCAATTGAATTTATTTGGCATTTATTATTTAATTATTTGTTGAAATATTAAATTTAATGAGGTATGCACATTCCCCAAAATGCACTTCTTTCTTTGTTTCTATAATGCACAATATGCATAAATTTGTCCAACTATTTACCCTTTTGCCATTAATCTAATCCATACAATTTTTTGATCTAATTGATGATATAGGTTCTTTTGTACCTCGATGCATAAAAGTTCTCAATTGAACCTCCCTCTATATATATATATATATATATATATATATATATATATATATATATATATATATATATATATATATATATATATATATATATATATATATATATATATATACACATATAGAGGTGAGTTCAATGGAGAACCTCCATGCATCGAAGAACCTTGAAGAACCTTCATGCACCACCACAAATGCATCACAATTTCCCCGTGATTCATCATTATTTCCTCGTGATGCATCAAATTCCCGGTGATGCATCAACTTCCACGTGATGCATTACGATTTTCTAGCGATGCATTGTGGTTCTTCAAGGTTCTTCGATGCATAGAAGTTCTCCATTGAACCCACCCCTATATATATATATATATATATATATATATATATATATATATATATATATATATATATATATATATATATATATATAGAGAGAGAGAGAGAGAGAGAGAGAGAGAGATTCAATGCAAAACCAACATGCACCTGGAAACCTCCATGCACCACCACAAATACGTCACAATTCCTGTGTGATGCATCAAATTCCCGCGTGATGCATCGAATTTCTGCGTGATGCATCACCTGATCCAATAGCAATAGAATAGAGTGGTTCTCGGGTTTTCCGATGCATATAGGTTTCCATTGAACCCACCCTATATATATATATATATATATATATATATATATATATATATATATATATATATATATATATGTATATATATATATACACACACAAACAATATAGGGTTGAGTTCACATGAGAACCCTATATTTCGTGAGAACGTAAGAACCACTCTAAAATTTGTGCATGCAATGTATAAATTGTGCATTTGATATTAAAATTAATACATTTCATGTGAACATTTACACATATAATGATATATTTGTCCACTTTATATACGAAATTATGCATTTGATAAAATTTAATTTAACGTTTAAATTTGTATCTTTTGTCATTTAATGAATTTAAGTTTTAAAGGTAATTCTAATGTTAGATTATCATATTTATTAGTATTAAGAACGAATAATGATCTTAAGTTATAAATTTAATTTTAAAATTTGTGAATTTGATGTACAAATTTGTGCATTTTAGAGTGGTTCACGTTCTTACGGAATTGAGGGTTCTTACCTGAACCCAACCCTATATATATATATATATATGTAGGTATATATATATATATATGTAGGTATATATATATATATATGTAGGTATATATATATATATATGTAGGTATATATATATATATATGTAGGTATATATATATATCTAACATTAGCTATTATTATATCTATATATATAGCTATATATATATAGATATATATATTTATATAATAGATATATATATTTATATATATTAATATTACTACCTACATAATATCCATATATATATATATTATAGATATCTATATTCTATATATGTAGTATATATAATATAGTAGTTATAATATATTATATATATATATTATCTCATATTATTCTATATATATATATAATATTTATATAAAAGAGTGAGTTCAATGGAAAACCTATATGCATCGGAAAACCCGGGAACTACTTTATAGCCATTAGATCAGGTGATGCATCACGCAGAAATTCGATGCATCACGCGGGATCTTGATGCATTATGCGGGAATTTGATGCATCCCAAGGTAATTGTGATGCATTTGTGATGGTGCATGGAGGTTTTCCAAGATTTTCCGATGCATATTAGTTTTCCATTGAACCTCCCTCCCTCTCTCTCTCTCTCTCTCTATATATATATATATATATATATATATATATATATATATATATATATATATATATATATATATATATATATATATATATATATATATATATAGAATAAAGTTCCTCAGCATACCAACCAAAATCTCACGTATCCAACGTACCCATCACATGCAAGGGTATTTTCGTAATAACAATCATCATTCACATCACTTATAAAATGATCGTTCACGTCACTTATAAATTTATCATTGACATCACTTGTAAAATGATTATTCACATCACCTAATTGATCATTCACAGTACTGACGGGCCGTCGTTGTGACCCGCAGAAATAGTCCTTAAATCCACTATTTAGCTTAGAGAAGTAAGGGTCGAATCCACAGGGAGTGTGGTCGTAATTAAGGTTAGGTTATTAGCCTTATAAGTTTATTGAAAGCAGTTAAATTGTGAATTTGTGGATTTGAATGATTTGTTTAGAGTAATGAATCGCTATCGTTTGTAACTAAAATTAGTGGCAAAATAACTAACGTAGAAGATAAACAATACGAATAACCATTCACGGGATCACTACGGCATAAGTATTACTCACTATAAATTCATGGAACAATCAAATAGACATAATCAATTGCACGACTAAATTAATCAAACGTGTTTTAACGAATAACTCTCGGCATAGTGTATGCAACATTAATACTTGTCTTAATCCCTAAGCTAATGGACTCGACACAAATAATAACACCACAATAAGCTATCTTGCTTTTACCAATCGCAACACATAATCATTATCATAGCCGAATGATTATCATTTTATACACATAATAGATCTCGCTTAATACGAGTACATCAAAACATAAGAAATTAAAGAAGAGTAAACTTAGCCATAGATCCTCCGTAAACGGCTAATGGGATTAGCCGCTCATCATATGCTCTTCACAATCGTAGATCTGAGTCATAGCGTATCTTGCGAATCACCGTATTCGTTCTCGTATCGTAGATCCACTCCGGCAGGGCTTCAACACACTTTCACACACGTCGGATCTCCCCCCAAGGCTGCCCCTCGACTTGTATTTATAGGGAGGTCGAGATTAGGGTTTCCAGGGCTGAAAAACGCGTTTTTGCGCCGACCCAGCGCAGGCCTGCGTCCCCCCCCCCCCCCCCCTCCGGTGCTCAGATACGGTTAGGGTTTTGCTGGCATGTGCTGGAACTGATCTGGAACTTTTGGGGCGCAGACCTGGTGAGCAGGGGGGGCGCAACCTTGCTCCCCGACCTGCTCGGTTTGTGCTGAATTTTATCGTGGTGTTTGAAATGACTTCCGGACCCTGAAACACAAATACGATGTAAAAGAATGTATTTTGCGAAGTATCGGTTCTTAAAATGAAATTAAAATGACTCTGAAACCATATAAATTATAGACTCATGAAATCTCCCCAACTTAACTCTTGGTCGTCCCCGAACAAGCTTTAGAATCACAACTAAATATGTACCGACTGTATTAGCAGTGTGTTCGAATAAATCTAGGTTAAGTCAGCCTTCGCCAATAATGCATTAAAATTTTGAATATAAGCTAAAGAACATTTTCAGTTAAAACACATTCTCTCTAATTAATTATAATGTATCTCACTTTTGGAAATTACTCTTTCAGCTCAAGGTTACAAGCTTAAAACATGTGGGTCTTTTGACCAACTTTTCCGTCTATGCATGTATACCATAAGATATTACTTTTAATTATCATGCTTTTATCTATTTTCTTTTCTTTTTAACTCGAGTTTTTACGATAGCTTTTCTAGTTGGTCCATGTAGTGGGATTTGAGTCAATCGCTCCCAAACCAGATGGCTTTAGGGGATTAGGCATGAATGGTACCCCTAAGGACTTAATTTCCCGAACCAACTAAGCTACCCTCGAACCTTTTGAGGCTAAAAACATGATTAAGCTCTCCCCCATATTGCATGAGTTTTCCAAAATCTTTTGATACATTATTTTCATTTAAGCACAAATGTACGTTAACTTACTTGAACTCAACTTACATTAAAATGTTAATTATTATTACGACTCTTAACATAATTCTAGAATTTCTTACTAACACTAAGGGGGCGTTTGGTTCGCGGATTTCAAGGGATTTCCTGGGATTTGCATTTAAAATCTTTGTTTGGTTCACAGATTTCAGTAAGGATTTAAAATCCCAGGATTTCATAAATCTCTTCTTTCTTTGTAATTTAAAAACCCAGCCTTTCCCCAAGGATTTTAAATCCGAGTTACCTTGCACTCTTCAGATTAGCAAATTTTTTCTATAAGACAATGTAGATTCTTTGACAAAATCCTGACAAATGCAAATGCTGCATAATGCAAATCCTTTGAAAAAAAATGCAAATCCCAGAGGAAAAAATCTGCGAACCAAACGCCCCCCAAGTAATTCTGGGTACAATTTTTCTATGTATCATCATTTTCCACGCCCTGATCGACAAACAAGAACCATTGGGGAAATTTAAAAGACTACATTGACACTAAGCATCCACATTCAATAGGACTCGAAAAATGAAAATAAAACAACAAAAATTAAAATTCTAACCTAAACAAGAAAATTTAAATATGATAAATGTGAAGAACAAGGAACGATGGTACCTGATTATTAGTAAGGAGGAAGAGGACCAAAGATATTATTTAAGAAGTTACCAGCCTGAAAATCCTCTTGATATTGAACCCCCTCTCAATACGTCCAGCTCTGCTATTCATGATATGTCGTAGCTTCTGCCCAAGTGGTCAATTTTTAGTCTAATTTTTTTTTGTGGAGGCTCGTTAAATCACATTAAACTTTTCATAGAACCTACCCTCCCCAACTTAGACCATTGTGACGTCCTCGTCACATAAACAGACTTATAATGAGCACACAATGAACACAGTCACATTCTTAATAAAATTCTTTGCTTATCTGGGATAAATGAAACTAAATAAAACTATACTTAAATCTAGAAACAACTAAAATTGGGTTGGAAATCCTTCCAACTTAGTTGGTGACACTAACATTCAACTAAAATAAAGACATAATTAAAATAATCCGCTTTTTCGTAGGGAATCACGATTGCACTTAGCACGTGCAACAAGCCGTTAAACCCCTCAGTATCCCGAGTGGACGAGTGTTGTCTCGTGAGGGTTTCCAGAAACACACCCACAAAGTTCTCTGGGTTGCCTCCCAGGAAGCGCTAACTTTTACGTCTTCAGCCCGTACTGCTCCTATACTAGCCTAACTAGATTTGGGATCTTCTTAACCTGATTAATTCAGAGACTAGCATATTATTGATGACCCATTTAACCTGTGTCTAATGAAAACCATGGTATTTTGAAAATTGATAATAATTGTTCATCACAGAAGGAGTCCTTAATGTGACCATTAAGTGCACAATTACTTTTGCCCCCCAAATATATGATCTGAATTTATCAAGGGCAAATAATATGGCTAGTAATTCCTTTTCCGTAGTGGTGTAATTCATCTGTGCGGGATTCAACCTCCTTTGTGCATGTCTTACTCGTTTAGCTCCATGATTAACAATTGTTAGATGCATACACAAAGTAGTATTGATTCCTTTCAAATTTGCTATTGTCCAACCTACTACCTCTTTATACTTTACTAGTACTTGTAGTAGAGATTTTTCTTGTGCCTCGATCAGATTTGATGAAATAATGACCGGTAGAGTGTCATTCTGACCTAAGAATACATATTTCAGATGTACGGGCAAGGTTTTTAATTCTAGAACAGGTGGTTGTTCTTAGGGGTGTTCAAAAGAAACCGGAAAACCGAAAAACCGAGCTGGACCAGTCAATCCGAAACCGAAAAAACCGAATCCGAAAAAACCGACATATGACGGACCGGTTATGGTTTTCATTTTTAATAAACCGCGGGTAACCGAACCGAACCGAACATAAACATATCACAAATATTTACATATAATAGATAAATTACAAGCTAAAATATTATATTTATAGTTTCATTTTAATTAAATATTTGTTTGTTTAGGTAGTTTTATGAAATTTTTAATGTAATTGATATATTTATTACGAATAAACTTAATTTTAAGGAACAATCAAAGTTTAAAAATTTATATTTCTATATTTTTATTATTTATAAATAGATAACAACTATCCGAAACTATCCGCAAACCGAACCGCATATAACCGAAACCGAAACCGAACCGTAAAGCGGGTAACCGAAACCGAAAATACGGTTCACACTTTTGCTACTAACCGAACCGAACCGGTCCATGAACAGCCCTAGTTGTTCTATTGAAGGCCTTGCAGATTGATGTAAATTAATTGGCAGCTTTACAGTCTTATGGGTCCACAGTGGTTTTTTAGGTTTCAATGTGGATTCCATGACTGCCTCACATTCATTGCATTTTTCAGAGTTCATTACGGCAGTGTCGTGTTCAGCAAGGAATAATTCGGTGGTATCCTTGGCATTGATTAGCACCATGCTGCTTAAGCTCATCCACCGCATCTATCATGTAACATTCAGAATCGATCGAAGCAGCGGTGGAAACATTGAATACATTTAATCGTAGTTTGCGATTCCCAAAGGCAATATCTACAGCCCCCGTTCTACAATTGATTTTAGCATTAATAGTAGCTAAGCACGGTCTGCCTAAGATAATGGCCGGTTGATTCTCTCCAAAGGAACTCTCAGTATCTAAGACTAGGAAGTCGACCGGATAGTAAAAATCTTCTATTTTTACTATAACATCCGATAAGATACGCCTTGGACTTTTCGTTGACCATCTTCCAGTTGCAGAATTATGTCGGTGGTTTGTAACTAGCCAAATCATGTTTGTTAAACAAGTTTCCATGTAAAATATTAACACTGGCCCAAGGTCGAGTAATGCCTTTTTGATTTGCACATTGCCAATTGTCACTGGAATCAAGGGTGATCCAGGATCTTTCAGCTTTGGTGACAAGGAATTAGAGATCACTGCACTCACTTGCTCAGTTAAATTAATCTGCTTGGGAAGCGAGACCTTGAACTTTCTTTTCTGCGTGCAAAGATCTTTCAGAAATTTGGCATAAGAGGGTATTTGCTGAATAGCCTTGACTAATGGGATGTTGATTTTGACTTGATTGAATAAATCCCACAAATCCTGGGGTTGTGGACCTCTCTTACCATATGAAGATGATTTCGGATTTTCTAGAGCAGCGAGGTAAGGAGGAGGAACTGTGGTGTCCTGATCCTTAAACTCCTCCCTAACTTTGGGAGTTGGGATATTTGCCTTAATTGGTTCTTTGACAGTAACTTTCTTAGAACCCTCCTTTTTAGGAGTCTCTGTCTCTTCATACACAACTTTAGTGTCGGTATCGACTTCTTCTTCTTGTTCCTTTGGCATCTCGATCTTATTATCCACCTTTCTACCACTTCTCAGAGTAGTCACCTTAGATACTTCGTTCACTTCATACTTCTTTTGTTTTCCATGTGCATGCGAAGGGTTTAGAACAGTGTTACTCGGAAGCTTTCCCTCCTCTCGTCTTGTGAGCGATTCGGCTTTCTGACCAATTTGGCGACTCAACATCTCGTTAAAAGCCAATTGCTGCTTCATGAATTTTGTGAACTCTGAAAATTGTGAAGAACTCGTATTTATCTCCACATGAAAGTGAGGTTGATCACGTTGGTTCAGATTGTAATATCGCTCATCCTTGGCAGCAGAAGTTGAACCATATTGATATTCTATTCGTGGTGGTTCATACATTGGTTTAGATTGATGATCGGTAGGCTTATCATTTTTCAATTGAAAATTAGGATGATTTCTCTATCCCGGATTATAGCTTTTCGAAAATGGGTTATCCTTCCCCCAATGCGCTCTGAAACCATACACTGCTTTAGCATATTCCTTAGTGGATTGCACTTGAGGACATGATTCAGAATGATGAGATGGATCTCTGCATATTACGCAGTTAACTGATGCAGCAGGGTTTTGGCTAAAACCCTTTATCAGTTGATCTATCTTCTTTCCGAGTTCGGAGATTTCGCTTTTTACTTCAAGTTTCCAGGTATTGTCTATACCCATCACATGAACTCCAATATTATTTTCAGAACCGGCTTGAACTTTGAGACATTTACTGAGTTGGTTCAATAATTCCCATGCCTCATCATCTTCTTTAGCTAAGAACGTGCCACCTGTAGCGGCGGTGATCATGTTCCGGCTTTCTTGACTCACACCATCAAAGAAAGTTTTGACGAGCATCCATTTTGGAACTTCATGGTGTGGACAAGCTCTTAGCAATTCGTTCATCCGATCAAATGCGTCGTAAAATTGTTCGCCACGTTTTTGTTTGAAACCGGTGATCTTTTTTCGTTTCTCAGTGGTTTTACTTATGGGGTAATACTCAACGAGAAATTGACGCTACATTTGATTCCAAGTTGTGATGCTATTGATGGGTAGTGACACAAACCAATTTTTGGCTTTTTCTTTTAATGAAAAAGGGAATAAACGAAGTTTTAAACTATCGGTGGTTATACCTCGAACATGGTTAGCTTTACAAATAACAGTGAATTCAGCTAAATGCTCATAGGGTTCCTCACTAGGCATTCCTCTAAAGATAAGAAGAATTTGGAATAATTGAGGACGAACTTCGGGTTTGTTCTCGTTTTCTGGATATCGAATAGGTGAGTGATCGGGCACATCACCAGGGCGATAATGTGACTCGACAGTTCTTCTTAATTGGTCACCCATTTAGACAATTAAAGGTTCTAATATCTCAGCTTCGAGATTTCTTGATAAATTCAGCTCCATGAAAGTTGGAACTTTTTCCTCTTAATTAATTACGTCCTTCGCACACCTTAGAGTATTTTTGAACTTTAGTACTTAGTTAACTAATTATTATTATTTTTTAATTTTATATTTTATATTTATTTATTTTTAATTTTATATTATTTTTTAATTTTTTTTTAGTTTTCTATTTTTTTATTATTATTTTTATGGTAAAAGTAGAGTGGCTACAATTACCTTTTAGGTTTTATAATTTTTAGTTGGTTTCTAATAATAAGAACTGAAAATATGGAAATAACTAAAAATAAAGTACTAACCTAAACTAAGACACTTAATAAATAATTATTTTTTTGTGGTAAAAGTAGAGGACTACGATTACCTTTTTGCATTTTTTTAATTTAATTTTTAATAATAATAATAAAATAAAGACTAAAAATAACCCAAATATGGAACTTAAGCTTAAATACTTAAAACTAAGGACAAAGACTAACTTCTAACCTTAACTACCGTTACACTCCCCGGCAACGGCGCCAAAATCTGACGGGCCGTCGTTGTGACCCGCAGAAATAGTCCTTAAATCCACTATTTAGCTTAGAGAAGTAAGGGTCGAATCCACAGGGAGTGTGGTCGTAATTAAGGTTAGGTTATTAGCCTTATAAGTTTATTGAAAGCAGTTAAATTGTGAATTTGTGGATTTGAATGATTTGTTTAGAGTAATGAATCGCTATCGCTTGTAACTAAAATTAGTGGCAAAATAACTAACGTAGAAGATAAACAATACGAATAACCATTCACGGGATCACTACGGCATAAGTATTACTCACTATAATTTCATGCAACGATCACATAGACATAATCAATTGCACGACTAAATTAATCAAATGTGTTTTAACCAATAACTCTCGGCATAGCGTATGCAACATTAATACTTGTCTTAATCCTTAAGCTAATGGACTCGGCACAAATAATAACACCACAATAAGCTATCTTGCTTTTACCAATCGCAACACATAATCATTATCATAGCCGAATGTTTATCATTTGTATACACATAATAGATCTCGCTTAATACGACTACATCAAAACATAAGAAATTAAAGAAGAGTAAACTTAGCCGTATATCCTCCGTAAACGGCTAATGGGATTAACCGCTCATCATATGCTCTTCACAATCGTAAATCTGAGTCATAGCGTAGATTGCGAATCACCGTCTTCGTTCTCGTATCGTAGATCCACTCCGGCAGGACTTCGACACACTTTCACACACGTCGGATATCCCCCCAAGGCTGCCCCTCGACTTGTATTTATATGGAGGTCGAGATTAGGGTTTCCAGGGCTGAAAAACGCGTTTTTGCGCCGACCCAGCGCAGGCCAGGCGCAGGCCCGCGCCCGGATGCGGCTAGGGTTTTGCTGGCATGCGCTGGAACTGATCTGGAGCTTTTGGGCGCAGACCTGGGGCGCAGGGTGGGCACAGGCCTTCTCCCCGAACTGCTCGGTTTGCGCTGAATTTTCTCGTGGTGCTTTGAAATGACTTCCGGACGCTGAAACCCAAATATGATGTAAAAGAATGGATTTTGCGAAGTATCGGTGCTTAAAATGAACATAAAATGACTCTGAAATCATATAAATTATAGAATCATCAAGTTCTTAATTGATCATTCACAACACTTAATTGATCATTCATAACACTTATTTGATCATTCACAAGAATTATTCGACTATTTACAATTCTTTTACAGTTATTTGATCATTCACAACATTTATTTGATCATTCACAAATATTATTTGACTATTTACACTTTTTTTACACTTATTTGATAATTCACAACACTTATTTGATCATTCACATTACTTAATTGACCATTCACGGTATTTATTTGATCATTCAGAACACTTAACTGACCATTCACATTACTTAATTGATCATTCACATTACTTAATTGACCATTCATGTTACTTAATTGATCATTCACAACACTTATTTGATTAGTCACATCACTTATTTGATCATTCACAAGAATTATTTAACTATTTATAACTCTTCTACACTTATTTGATCAATCATAACACTTATCTGATCATTCACAATTATTCAACACTTATTTGATTATTCACAAAAATTATTTGGCCATTCACAATATTTATTTGATCATTTACAACAGTTATTTGATCATTCACATGAACTATTTGACTATTAACAGTATTTATTTCGTCATTCACAATAATTATTTGACCATTTACACTTCTTTTTCATTTATTTGATCACTCACAATACTTATTTGATCATTCACAAGAATTATTTGACCATTCACACTTCTTCTACACTTATTTGATCATTCACAACACTTATTTGACTTTTTACATTTATTCTACACTTATCATTGACAACAATATTCAAATAAATACTGTGAATAATCAAATAAGTGTTGTGAATGATCAATTAAGTGTAGAAGAATTATAAATAGTCAAATAGTTTTTGTGAATGATCAAATAAGTGTTATGAATTATCAAATAAGTGTTGTGAATGATTAAATAAGTGTTGAAGAATTGTATATGGTCAAATAAGTATTATGAGTGATCAAATAAAGTGTTGAGAATGATCAAGTAAGTACTGTGAATGATCAATTAAGTGTTGTGCATGGTCATTTTATAAGATTATTTATTACGAAAATACCATTGCAACTCAAAAAAAGGACACGCCTGATTTCTCCTCTTTTACTCACAACCCTTATTATTATTTTTTTTAATCTTGTGGCTTTGGAAGGGTACCTTGCTACAATCAATTCTCATGGATACATTTTTGAATCCAAATCTACACACACACACACACACACACACACACACACACATATGAGATTATTTATTTAAGAACCACACATGTATTGGATTATTTATTATAGAACCACAAAATATATTTAGGATAACGTGAGGACTGTCCTTAAATTAAGACGGTGAGAACCAGTAAAATAACGACACCTTATCAATAGAAATATGAATCAAAAAAATAAAAACAATAAAATCAATCAATCATTTAATGATTTTGTAACATACCAAATATTCACACACACACACACACACACACACACACACACACAAGAGATGCACAACACTGCTATGGTTCACAATACCACCAATGATTCACGCCATTGTTGTAGTTCACCACATCACCGGTGATTCACGGCCCCGTTATAATTCACAACACCACCAATGATTCACAATTGATAAAATGTTGTTCACGACTCAAACATGTGTCATTCTAATCAAATGTGTTACAATCAATACAAAACATGTGATTCACGATTAATGATTTACACAATCAACAATCACGGGCCATAATAAACATTTAATAACATTGCGCTGTGATTCTTCACCCATTGAATTAAGAGAGAGATGAGAAAGAGAAAGATAAATGTTTGGAAGAGAGAGAATGATTGATTTAAATGATAAAAACATTCCTTTTTAATTACCTTTCAAATGCATTTTATTTAATTTTAAATGATTAAATGAATGACAATTATAGGTTCTTAACGTCTTCATTTTAAAGATGGTCACACACACATATATATCTATATATATATATATGTATATGTATACATATACATACATATATACATATATATATATATATATATATATATATATATATATATATATATATGTGTGTGTGTGTGTGTGTGTGTGTGTGTGTGTGTGTGTGTGTGTGTGCTGCGTGCTATA
>JAANYP010009103.1:0-73112 GCA_020465985.1 Centrapalus pauciflorus | reverse complement strand
TTTAGCTTCTGCTGTTTGATATCATAATTATCAAATAATCAATTTTTAAAGTGTTTGGATTTGCGTTTTTACTTGTAAAATGACCAAATAATCACTTATTAAGCAAATAAGCTACAATTTTTAACTTATGAAAAAGTGTGGTAGGACAAACGCTAAACGCAAATAATCACTTATTAACGTATGCAATCCAAACACTTTAAACCAATTATTTGCGTTATTGTAACGTAATAAGCTAATAATCACGTTTATAACGCAAAACCAAACACCCTCTTAATGGATTATTAAAGATCACCATGTATGAAAGAATCATGTTCTCTTTGTTATTTCCTTATAGCGGGCATTTCAGTTTCGTCTTTTATAAAGTTATAAATTCTAAAACAAAACCAATAGCATCTCATACAATGGCCTATCAAGGAAATCAAATGGTCACTACAAGAAAAGTGTCATTTAGTGACACACTTTTAGTGACACAAAAAATAAGTGTCACTATATCTTACTTTTAGTGACACATATTAAAAAGAGTAGGTATAGAGCAATCTTTTACCCACATTTTTTTAATTAGTGACACAAAAATTTTGTCACAAAATACTTGAGGCTTATACCCACATACATTTTTAGTCACTATATGTCTATACCCACTCCATTTTTACCCACTCTTTTTGTTGTGTAGGTAAAAGAATTTGATACCTATAGTGACACTTTTTTTACAATAAAAAGAGTAGGTAAAAGTGGAGTGAGTATAAATATATAATGACTAAAAATGTATGTGGGTATAGGCCTCAAGTATTTTGTGACAAAATTTTTGTGTCACTAATCTAGAAAAAGTGTGGGTAAAAGATTGCTCTATACCTACTCCTTTTTGTAAGTGTCATTAAAAGTAAGATATAAATGTCACTTTTTTTGTGTCACTAAGTGACACTTTTCTTGTAGTGGGTTCATGAAAATGAAGTTAGTTTTAAAAATAAGAAGCTTGAAGGTGGAACATTACATCAAGTTATGGGTTAACCATTTCTATAATTTGCTCTTCATATTATGCGTATTAATTAAGTTATTTGAATCCAATGTGTTATTGAATAAGTTTGTTTTGTTTTCTCATTATGGACATTATTGTTTGGATGATCTATAATTCTTAATTACGTTGGATGAGTATTTGTTTAATATTCACTATAAGTATGGTTGCAACAAAAACACATGAATTTGATTTGTTGTTTTATCAATTTTTAATATTAATGGTTTGTTATCTCATGTTTGAATTTAAATTGTATGAAAAATCCTTAAGAAATTGGCTTAGCTAACATACCATTAATATATGATATCAACATCCATGTCTATAAATCAAGCACACTAACTTCATTGTATTCTATAAAAGGTAAAAATTAACATTTTTTTTAGCCTTTTGAATATCAGATTGCAACAATATTACTATGATTTTTTACTTGGAAATACATTGCATAACAAAAAACAATATAGTAAAGGGATAATTGCGCAAAAAACCATCAACTTGTCAGCTTTTCGTGATTAAAACCCCAAACCATTTTTCGTTGTAAAGAAAACCCCGAACTAACTACAAATCATTAAATCAAGGTTTTATCAATGAGTAACCTGTTGAAACCGGTTATTAATCCTACGTAGACCGGTAAATAATCTGCGTGGAATAAGTTTTAATTGTTGAAACCGGTTGCCAAGTATTACACATCATTTAAACCCTCATTGATAATTTTTAATTGTAATTGTTAAACGAGACTACATTCGACGAGTGTTTAAATGATGTGCATGGCAACCGGTTTCAACAATTAAAATTTATTCACGTAAGTTGTTTACCGGTCCACGTAAGATTAATAACCGGTTTCGACCGGTTAACCATTGATAAAACCTTGATTTACATATTTTTAGTTAGTTTGAGGTTTTTTATACAACGAAAAATGGTTTGGGGTTTTAACACAAAAACATGACAAGTTGAAGGTTTTTTACGCAATTATCTCAATAGTAAATTGTTTAACTAATAGGTTATCAGAATGTTTTATCTATTGCATACGACAGTTTGCTGTAATATCCAAACAAAGATGATATATCGAATCATGAAATATAGCACTTACCATGCATAATTATGTTTATTTTTTCTTTTTTTAGCGCATGTCAAATTCGCATGAATCATTGATTGAATAGCCTATATGATTTCATGTTTATAGTAATTTAATTCCATATAATAAATTAAATTATTCACCTTTTAAAACAAAATATATTATTTTATGATTTTATTTATTTAATATGAAAAGCGGAGCCATATATTTATATTAATAATTTCCATATGATAAACTGTAACGACCATTTATTTAAATCAAAAAAAGTATTTCATTTTAATTTAAGTTGATAAGTTGAGTCCTATAACAATAAATTTTATGTAATGACTTATATTGATAACTTATTTAGATCCAATTTATTTAATTTATAGTTAATTTATTTTAGTTGATACTAGAATTTGATATGGTATTGATCATACACAGTAGTCTTAACAAACATATATCTCTAATTTGCATAAGATATTAATAAAAATCATTTAGTCTGGTACATCGCACGGGCCGTCATGACTAGTTAACCATTAAAAATTGTCTCAGACCACTAATTTATCATATTAGGCATTGATTTAGTCATTAATTTAATTCATTTTTCTCAATTTAAAACAGTAAACTATAGTTTAGGAGCTAAACTATAGAATAACAGTCCTAGAAAAATTGCACTCAAACATATCAAACTAGTTGAATACTAGTGCGTTACTCGGGTGATGTGCGACGAAATTAATAATTTTAAATAAATGATGACACAAATATATATTTTTTATTTTAGAAAACTATACATTGTTTACGAAGAAAAAGTTACTTATATTAATCGTGAATATTAATTATTACACATAATTGGACGAGGTCTATACATATCTAGTTTAATATATTTGAGTTGATCTAAAGACTAATTTTAGTTAAAAAAAATCATGTATCAGAATTAAGTATATAGGAAAAAACTAATAATAATCTATATATTATAATAATTGAGAACATTCTACTGCCACATGTCATGTCCTTGATGTACCATTTTTTAGGTTTCCCTCTCATTTTTCCTAAAATTAAACCAACCCCATTTGGCAATACAATTTTCATTTAATTCATCGTTAAATTATTGTTTCTAGTTTATTACCCGTGTACTACACGAGATAATTAACTAACTGTTTATATAAATTTACAAAATTATCATAGAAATAACAAATAAAATAGCAATATTTTACTGCTAAAGATATTATTGAAAACATATAAACATGTAATTAAAAGTAAAATATATAACTAATAATTAAATAATAATAATAAATTATTGAAATTATCTTTTGTAATAATCACAATTTGTTTTTTTTTAAACTCTATTTTGACCTCAGTTACCAATCCGCTTTGACACAATAAGACCACGAATTCCTTTGATTTCAAGATCGTTAAATCATGTTTGACACCTATTTGATAGAGAATAAGAATCAATACATGGCAATCTAAAGTCATTTTCAAAATTGTTGCATAAGTTAAAAAGTATTATTATTTGAATTGCACGATATTAAAAATGCCGTTTAAACTTCGACGATTAAAATCACATTATAAATAAATCTAAATCAGATTAGATGTAATCTACAAGTGAAATAAGGATTAAAATTCGGTATATTACCTTGAGCCTTCGTTTGAATAATATGAGGAACCGATTATGATAAGAACAAACATTCTTCTTGAATGGATTTTTGCAATCCGAGGATGATAAAAGTTCTTAAAATCGTCGATGATTTTGTTTAGGATAATATGACATAATGATGATAATCAAATGAAGATGAACAAAATATGAATACTTAGGTAATGAGGGATGAACGTTTGGAAAAAAACTAAAAACGTATAGGAAGGCGGAGTCGTAAAAGAAATACTAATCTAGGCAAATTCTTCAAATTAATTTAATTTATTAATTTTAAAATGCTTATATAAGAAGCTAAAAAAAGATACACATAACTCTATTTTAAAACTAAAATCCAATACACACCGTCAAACCTTTTTTTTTTTAATTAATTTAATTTATTTTAACATTTTAAAAATCTTGGATAATAAGCTAAGGAAAGACATGGGTTGTGACTCAAATTTTAAAAGAATTCTGGGATAATAGGCGGAGTTTTTTTAGCTTTGTTAGATAAATCTAATACATAAAATATGATAATTTTATAACTAAAAGAAAGTGTTTATTAGGAAAAAAAAACCAACATGCTTTCATATTTTTTGTGTTTTTGTCCCTCCATATTATTTTTTTCCCATAAAAGTCATCAAGTTAATTATTTCTTTTCGGTTTAGTGAAATTTGGACATTAGAACCCGGTTTTTCTGTTTTTAAAAAAACGGTTCACAAATTATAACCGGGGTCTAATTTCCAAATTTCACTAAACCAAAAAAAAAATTAATTTGAGGTTTTCTATGGAAAAAATAACTGAAGGGACGAAAACACAGAAAACATGTTGGGTTTTTTCATAATAAACCCTAAAATAGAAGGTTAAAGAGATATCAAATTATAGTAATTGAAGAATAAGTTATATAAAAATATGTGTCATATTAATATATTCAATATTCTTTAAATTGGAAATATCTGTATAAAAATTATATTTTATGAGGTTAAATGATTAATAGTTAATTATTTATTTTATAAAGATATTATAATTTTATATTACCTAAATTATATTTGATTAAATAAAGATATTACAAATTAGTTTTTTAATTTTTAGTTTACTTATTTTAGATGCTTTATCTAAAATTCTAAATAAGGAAAAATAGGTTGAAAACAAAAATAAATACGTACAATGTGATAACATGCGACACGAGTTATTCACTTTCTAAGAATATAAAGTTTATATAAAGTTACACAAACAAATATTTATTTTTCTATAACAAAATTCATTGAATAATATTATTTTTTTTGAATTTTCAAAAAATTATGAATTATAATTGTTTGAGTGTTTTTATTTATTTAATTTCTATCTTTATGATTGTTATAATAAAGAGTTTTATTTTTACATGGAACACAAATGTAAATAATTTTATTATAACTAAAAATTTTTTAAAATATTATTACTAACACAATATTATTTTTACTTTTTTAGATGCTTGAAATACTATAAAAGTTAGATAAAAGTAATGTTTAAATTGGAAACTTATTAAAATCATTTTATAAGATTGCCTTTTATATATTGGTGTTAATTTAGGTAGTAATTAATTCTATATTGTATTTAATTTTAAAAAATAAATTAGACAATTATTTTAGGAGAGTTATATTAGGAAATTTAGGCAGGAAAATGAAATTTAGGAGAGTTATATTAATTAGGCACTAATTAATAAATATCTACTGCTCAAGCATTCACGTCCTCGCTCAATACTCGATTTAACATGTATGTATCTCGCTCTTGAACATTATTAATTGGTAACGTAATATCATCTCGTATTAGAATGTCTTATATGATCATATACCCATATTTGATTTTCTCAACTTTTTATATTGAAAACTAATCACATGTTTGGATGAAAAATAAAAAGAGATGATTTAATTTCTTTTTGAATTTCATATTCCCCACTTATCCACATTATATAATTTCATCCATCCGGCTACATATTTCAAAATCCTATCATTTTAGAATCTATTATCTATCTATACTATTAAAAGAGTAACTATACTTAATTCTGGTGAAGCCACGTGTCATCACCATGAATCGACACGTGGCATTTATAGATTTTAAAAATATTAAAGAAATTTGAATTATATTTATCCAAATCTAATATAATCTACTTTTGAATTCAAATCAAATCAAATCAAATATTAATTATAATATAATATTTTTTAATAAAAGTTTTAAAAAAAATATAAGAAAATAATTACTATTCATATATATTTAGAAATATATAAAATTAATAGGTTATAATAAATAATACTATCATTCTTATATACTTTTTGTTTAAAAAAATAATATTTATACATTTACCTTTTAATTCATTATATTTTATATATATTAAAAATATCCGCGTAATACGCGGGTAATAAACTAGTTTTAAATAATCTAATCCAAATGAAACCCATTATTTCATGTGCCTATAAATATTTTATATGATTTTGTAAATGATTTTTTCTCATTCATTTTATAAGTGGATCAAAATAATTTTTAAAATTTGAATTGTAATATTTTCACATTTAATGAACGTTGGTCAAAATTAAATTTAAATACAAAAAATTTGATAATGCCATCCGCAAAAAATTTAAAAATCGAAGAGTTTTAAATTTGAATTAAATACAAAAAATTTACTTTCAAATTTGATTTGTATTCACATTTAATAAACTATGGTCAAAAAATTTAAATTTAAATATCAAACCAAGTATGAATTTAAGTGAAAACATTTATATTCAATTTTAAATTAATTGGATAAAAGTAAGGGCATCAATTAAATTCAAGCTTGTATATGGTATCGTCTAATGAATGATTGAAATTGTTCATCATTGACATTTTAACACTGCTTTGCATATTGAAATTGTTAATCTCGTATAGTATGTTGCGACACTCGTCTTCATGACGGATATCTCAAATGTGATGATTGTTTTAATGAGAAGACATTTTGAATTACAGATATCTCAAAAATAATTCAATCTAAATGATTTTTTGTAAATAGATTGGCTTTCATGTGTCTATAAAATGGATATTTTGTAAATCATTTATAAAAATCAACCAATTGGAAAATTTGTCAATCATATAGAATATTTTTTGAACGGATTACATATTTGGTAATATATATTTCTTCAATTTCTTAGAAAAATAATCAATGTTAAATACTAATTGGTCAAGTCCTTTACGCCGTATCTTGTAATTATATAGCTTGAGTTGGTTGATTTTTATAATTAATCATGTTACATATTTTATAATTCTATCATTTTTTTTTTCATTTCGTTTTTTATTATCTTTAAATTTATTATCTATGTGTTTTAAAAAATTTAATATAAGTTCATATGTTTTATTTTACTACATAACAATTCGTTTATAACATGTTTTTTTGTTTACAGACTGTTATGGATCATGATGACGGGAAAGAGAGAAGAAAGAAAAGAAATTGTATTTGGAACAGAAGAGATTGCAGTCCAAAACAAATAGATCACAATCTGAAAATGCATCAACCTCAATACAAAATTCATCACATATGAATTTGCATAAAAAAAACTCAGAAATGTTATTTTATTCTAAAAACAACCATGTAACATTTACTATGTCTGCTAATATTTCAAAACGTAATAATTGTAACACCGTACTTCCCTTGAAAGATATTACAAACAGTAAGTGTAAAGAACATCAATTCCTTATTTCATCCAAAAAAAAATATGCATATATATATATATATATATATATGTATGTATATATATATATATATATATATGTATGTATGTATGTATGTATGTATGTATGTATGTATGTATGTATGTTCCAACAATTTCGACAAAACATATCTTATATTTATGTTCCAATAAATTTCTATAGTTTTCCATCATAAAATAAGATTCATAAATAGACGATGAGTTGTTTTTTAAATATATTGAAATTATTATACATAATTATTATTTGTGTATCTATTTCATTTATTTATAAATAATTTGTTTATGTTTTTTTGTTATAAGTCATTTCAGGTAATTACACCCCTCAATATTCTACAAATCAAGCAAATGATGTATCTCAAACAGTGACAACATCTTCAGGTTTCTATAAATTATAGTTTAATTATTACTTTGATGTGTTCGTAATATTACAATAAAAAATACAATTGTTCATAGTATATTCATGTCATAATAGTCTCACATTAAATATGCTCATTAATATGTGTGTGTGTGTGTGTATATATATATATATATATATGTATGTATGTATGTATGTATGTATGTATGTATGTATGTATGTATGTATGTATGTATGTGTTAAAAATACAACTATCCATTGTGTATAAGCATTAGTATCCTCAAAATGAGGTAATGAGTTTTTATATTGTTCCAACTTCTTGCGGTATTAAAGACAATAAAATCCGTTTGAGACATACATGTCAATTTAACATGTTGATATAGAGTTTCAAAACTAACTATGGGTTGTTGTTGTAATATAAACAAATTAACTAATGTACATAACATCATAATGTTACAAAATACTATTCTATATACTTTGTATCATACATTATCTAACGTACTATAGGTGTGTCACCATCATCATTCATGTTGCGGCATGCTTATGGTTAGATGAACAACAGAAGTTGTTTTCAGGCAGAATCTTCTTCATCTGCGAAGAAACTATCAGTGGGTTCACATAAGCTTATACGAAAACGTGTAACTACAACAGATATTCCTATCATTGATTTAACAACAAATGAAGATGCATCCCATGTACTTTATAGTGACTATCAGGCAATATCTACATGTAATAATTTTTTTCTGACAAATTCAATAAGTTTTTATATGTACATATATATATCATATCTCATTTTTAATATATTTTGTGTAACAGGTTACATTGATCATGGAGATAAAACATACGTGTGTGAAATGTGTAATACAAGTTTATGGCGTGCTGAAAGTCTTAGAAGTAAAAAACCTGGACGACCCAAGTGTTTTAGTCTTTGTTGTGGAGGTGGAAAGGTATTGCTACCAAAGTTGAAAGAAGCTCCAGATTTGTTGTTAAATCTTTATACAAAGCATGACGCTAAAAGCAAGAACTTTCAAAAGAACATTAGACGTTACAACATGATGTTTTCATTTACATCTATGGGTGGAAAAGTTGATTATTCAATCAATAAGGGTAATGCACCTTATGTGTTCAGACTTCATGGGCAAAACTACCATAGTATTGGTAGCTTACTCCCTCTCGATGGACATAAGGCGAAGTTCTCACAACTTTACATATACGATACTGAAAATGAGATTCCAAACAGATCGGATGCAATCAGGTAACTACACATTTGTATTAGAAAAAATTCTATGTTACAGTTGATCAATAATAATAAAAACATTTTGTTTTACATTTTCAGGAAGGATAAATCCAGTTTGACAGATGATGTCATGGATCATGAAACAATTAAAGATCTAAAAGAACTTTTGGATTCCATAAATCCATTTGTCATTTCTTATAGGATGTTTAGAGACTGTTATGTTGCAAATGACCATAATAATGTTTCATTAAAATTAATTGGAGAAGAGTTCATGATGGAAGGACTTATAATCTTCCAACTGCATCTGAAGTTGCAGCATTGATTGTCGGTGATATTGGTCACACTTATGATAAAAGAGATGTTATTTTGGAAACAAAATCAGGAAGACTTCAACGTATAAGCGAACTTCATCCTGCTTATCTTGCTCTGCAATACCCTTTGCTATTTCCTTTTGGAGATGATGGATATAGTGTTGACATTCCACACAGAGATGTATTGGATGTTAACTCATGTAAATGTCCGAACTGTACCATGAGGGAATTTTTTGCATACAGGATACAAGATCGAGACAACTCATTTTCGCTGATACTTAATTCTAGACGTTTGTTTCAACAGTTTTTGGTTGATGCTTATACGATGATTGAATCAGATCGTCTGTGTTTCATACGTAACCAACAAAAGGTCTTGAGTGTTGAATCTTACAATAACCTTTCTACCTCTCTTCAACAAGGCAATATGGATGCTTCATCTACTGGAAGACGAGTGATTTTGCCATCTTCATTCACGGGTGGTGCAAGATATATGCAATAAAACTATTTAGATGCAATGGCGTTATGTAAATGGTTTGGATATCCCGACCTTTTTCTAACTTTCACTTGCAACCCAAAATGGCCTGAGATTGCAAGATTTTTGTCAGATAAAAATCTTTGACCAGAGGACAGACCTGATATTTTATGCAGGCTCTTCAAAATCAAGCTTGATGAATTAATCCAAGATTTGAAGAAAAAAAATGTTTTGGGCGCTACTCGAGCAGGTAACAATGAAACTTATTTTTATAACGTCTTCTTTAATTACCATTACACATTTGTCACATATTATAATTAAATTTATATTGTCTTTGTAGTTGTATATACCATAGAATTTCAAAAACGCGGATTGCCTCATAGTCATATATGCATTTTTTTGCAATCTGATTGTAAAATACCAACATCTGAAGAGATTGATCCGATCATATGTGCCGAGATTCCCGACAAAGATGAAAACCCTGATCTTTATAAACTCGTAAGTGAGTTCATAATACATGGGCCATGTGGTGCTGATAATCCGAAATGTCCATGCATAGTAAATGGTAAATGTACCAAACATTTTCCAAAAAAGTTCACTGACAGAACCTCTATTGATGCTAATGGATTCCCTGTGTATCGAAGAAGTGACAATGGACGTTTTGTTCAGAAAGGTCGAATTCAATTGGATAACAGATATGTCGTTCCGTACAACAAGTATCTGTTGAAGAGATATCAGGCACACTTGAATATAGAGTGGTGCAATCAAGCTTCTTCGATTAAATATCTGTTTAAATATATCAACAAAGGTCCAGATAGAGTGACTGCGGCAGTATGTCATTCGGATGATGCTGATAAAGATCAAATGAACGTCGATGAAATAAAAAATTACTACGACTGTCGGTAATGATTTATTTTGAGTAAAATGTTTACATATTATGTATACTTTTCAATGCTATTTTTTAAATGCATTACCCATATGATTTCAGATATGTATCTGCATGTGAATCTGCATGGAGAATATTTTCCTATGACGTTCATTATCGCTATCCTCCCGTTACGAGATTGCCGTTCCATTTGCCTGGTCAGCAACAAGTTGTTTATGATGCGGACGAGCAGATTGAAGATGTGCTTGATAAACCCTCTGTGTCATCTACAATGTTTCTGTCTTGGATGGAATGTAACAAGGTGTATCCTGAAGCACGTAAATTGAGTTATGTGGTGTTTCCGACTAAGTTTGTTTGGAAGGTAGATAAGAGAAGTTGGTTTCCAAGGACAAAAGGGTTTTCCGTTGGTAGAATCAATTATTGTCCAGCATCTGTAGGTGAAGCATATTATTTGAGAGTATTACTAAACAAGGTTAAAGGACCGATTTCGTTTGAAGATATCAAGACGGTTAATGGTATAATATATCCTTCATTTAGAGATGCTTGTTTTGCACTTGGATTGTTGGATGATGACAAGGAATATATTGAAGCTATCGAAGAAGCAAGTACATATGGAAGCGCTCATTTTGTACGCTATCTATTTGCAATGCTATTAATTTCTGATAGTGTATCAAGACCAACATATCTGTTGGGAAATATTCTAAGTAGTTCAAGCTGTTAGTTAGACTTCTCATACTGTTAGTAGAATTTCTATGTAAGTACAAAGTTCATGCTGTTAGTTGAAGAATCTCGAGCTGCTAGTGCAAAAGTTCAAGCTGCCAGAGTAAATCAACTCAAGCTGCTCTGTTCAAGCTGTCAAGTGATTCAAGCTGCTCAACAGATTTACAAACAGAAAGTGCTAATATTCAGGAAAAGATATCTACACGAAGATTCCAGCATATCTACTACCAGAGAAGTCAGTCCTTCAAGGAAACAAATCAAGAAGCAATATAAATACATAGAATAGGTCTTTCTATTGTATAGGAGTTTTCTGCGTATTCAAGATTGTAATTGCTTTTTGTTTAAAGTTTTCATAAGCCTCTAAGGTTGTAAAACCCTAAGAACAGTTTGTGTTCTTCGTCTAATCAAACAGATTAGAGGTGATTGTAATCATTGAAGTCAACAATACAAGCAATTTTGATTATTATTATTGTTTATTTGCTATTGATTCTGAAAGCTTTTGTTAAAATAATTAAGTGTTATTCCGCAAACTTCTTAATTAAACTTTGATTCAAAGCAAGATTATTGATTTATACTCTGATAAATTCAAATCAGTTAGTCTTGGTTAGTTAAGTTCAGATCCTGACAAGTGGTATCAGAGCCACAGGTCGTTCTTTGTTTTTCAAAGTCAAAAGCTTTCTTTTAAATTTTTAATCTTTTGCAATGGAATTTGATAATAGCAGCAGTGGATCTGGGCAAGGACTCAAAGTGCCTATGCTCAAGCCCACTGAGTTTGAGATGTGGAAACTCAGGATTCAACAACATATTCAATTCATTGATTATGCCATATGGGAAGCTGTTGAATTTCCTCCTGTAGTTGATCCAGAACTTGATGATGAGGGAAAACCAGTCAAAACTCCTCCAAAAACTGAACTTGAAAGAAAGGCTAGAATGAATGAAGTGAAAGCTCTTACACTTTACAAATAGCCATTCCTAATGCTTATCAACATCAGTTCAAAAAGTTTTATACTGCTCATTCTCTTTGGAATGCTTTAGAGAAAAGATTAGCTGGTAATGCCAGTACTAAGAGAAATCAAAAGGATCTTTTGAAACAGCAGTATGAGAACTTTTCTGGTGGCAAGAATGAAAACCTTACTCAAATTTTTGACAGGTCCAACAAACTGATAAGTGAACTGGAAAGTGCAAAAGTCAGCCTGGATCAAGATGAGGTCAACAGAAAGTTTCTCAGATCTCTTGGAGAAGAATGGACAGTTTATGCTGCACAATGGAGAACAAAAGACACTCTTGATGAAATAGAACTGGATGATCTGTACAACAGTCTGAGAGTGTTTGAGACTGAGATTGATACTAAAAAGAAATCTCTTTCTTATAATCACAATACTGCTCTTCTGTCTTCTGAAAAATCTAATGGCAGTGATTCCTTTTCAGGTGGTGATGGCAACTCTACTGAAACTCACTAGGAGGCCTTTGTTGCCAATGATGGAGTACTGTTTGCTTTAAATGCTGAAGATCTAGAAAAGATTCATCCAGATGATCTTGAAGAGATGGATTTGAAGTGGCAACATGCAATGCTGACCATGAGAGCCAAAAGGTTTCTTAAAAGAACTGGCAGGACCAACTTTCAAGCCAGACCAGAAGGCAAACCAGCTTTTGATAAGTCAAAAGTTGAGTGTTACAAATGTCATAAACTTGGTCACTTTTCCAGAGAATGCAGATCTCAAAGTCAACAATCATCAATGCCTCAACAGGCTAATCAGGCTTCATCATCACAAGCACTTGTCTCTCAAGACGACAATGTGTTTGACTGGAGTGATCAGACAGAGGAAGAGTTTCAAAACCAAGCTCTAATGGCAGAAACATCAAATGTCTCCTCCACTGAACTACCATCTGAGGTAAATTCTAAACTCTGCTCTCAATCATGCAAAAATATGGTTAAAAAGTACAGAGACCATAATGAGAGCATGTGCAAAACTCTAGCTAAGATGGAAGAGAGGAGATATGAATACATGCAAGCCATAGAAAATCTTGAAAAACAGATCAATGACTATAAGGATAATGAGATTCAAATGGGACATGATAAAACATATCATGAGTGGGAGAAAAAGGAGCTAAATAAGAAGATAGAATCCCTTAATAAAAAGGTAGAAGAGATTGAACAAAAGGTGTTAGAGGCTAATAAGAAACTAGAATCTGTCAATATAGATCTAGGTAACTTCAAATTGGCTAATCAAAAGCTGGAACACCTAATGGAAGTCCAATTTAAAGATAGGGTAAAATCTCAGGTTAATCCCAAAGAAGGCATAGGCTACAGGGCTACTCCACCTCCATACAACAATAAATACATTCATCCAATGAGGGAAGTTGCTGATAGACTTGTTAATGAACCACTAGATGAGTCTATGACTATTGTAGATCCTATCCTTGATAACAGTCCTGAATCTAAAGAAGATCAGATTCAAAATAGAGACTATGAGTGTATAGAAGTTGAGAAAGAACACAAAACAATGAGTGCACCTATAGAAATCCAAGCCCCCAGTAAGAAAGGAAAAGAGAAGATGAGTGTATGCAATGCTGCTCCACAAGTTTCTGTACATTCTAACTGCAACACTGCATCTTCTTCAAAGAATAATAAAAGGGGTAAAAATGTTCCAGTCTGCACATGCCAAAAGCATGGTGTCCAAAAGTTTCCCAAACAACAGCAGGTAAGGGGAAATCAGAGGAACAAGAACCAGAAATTGTCAAATAAATCTGGTTCTCAAATTTAAACAGTCAAAAGGTGTTTTCACTGTGGAAGGAAGAATCACTTGGCCAAGGATTGTTTTCATAAACCAGCTGTTGCAAAACAGACTGTGATTCATAAAAAGTCAAGTTTTACTCATGTAAAAAATTCAAAGGTCAAACCTTCCGCTACAACAGTTCCAAAGAAAACCGTTGATCACAGGTTTTCAAAAGTTAATAAAAAAACAGTCCACACACCAAAAACAAGTTTTGGCAAAACCTAAATTAAGTTTTAAACATATATGGTGTGTCACGGACAAATCTTCAGATCAAACTGCTGATGCTAAAGATCAGACTGCTAAGTCAAATGCTGAAACAGTTAGTGCAAATTCTCAAGCTGTTAGCACTACAATCACAGATCAAACTGCTAAGCATCAATCTGGAACTGTTAATGAATCATCTGAGACTGTTGGAAGAAAAGATGATCAAAATACCTGGATACCTCATATAATCACTAAATACCCTCCAAAGACCCCATCAGTGGATCTCACTAAATATACGAAGTCAAAAACAGTATTTAGTTATGTCAATGCACAAGGCCAACCCAAAACCAATTTGGTTTGGGTTTACTCCTCTACTAACTAAGCTTTTATTTGTGCAGGGCAACCACAGGTCACCTCATAAAACAAGATGGCATTTGGACAGTGGATGCTCTAGGCACATGACAGGCAATTCTGAGTGCTTGTCAAATTTCAAAGGCTTTGATGGAGGATTTGTTGCATTTGGAGGCAACTCAAAAGGAGGTAAGGTTACAGGTAAAGGTACTGTCAATGCAGGCAACATGATTTTCAATGATGTTTTGTATGTTGAACAGCTTAAGTATAATTTATTAAGTGTCTCTCAAATCTGTGACAAACAAAACATTGTTTTGTTTACAGATTCTGAGTGCATTGTCCTTTCAAAAGATTTCAAAATTCCTGAAAATCTTGTTTTACTAAGAACACCAAGAAAGGACAATGTCTACTGTTTGGACACAGATCTTTTATCCAAATCAAATACTTTAAGCTGTTTGATATCCAAAGCATCATCCAATGAGTCTGCTCTTTGGCATAGAAGGATGTGTCACATGAACTTCAAGTCCATGAATGTTTTAGTCAAAAAGAATTTGGTAAGAGGTTTACCACAAAAGGAGTTCATATGTGATGATCATTGTGTAGCATGTCTTAAAGGCAAGCAACACAAAACTTCTCATAAGGCCAAAGATATAAATTCAATCTCATCTGCTCTTCAGCTGATTCATATGGATCTATTTGGTCCAACATCTATTTTGAGTTTGAATAAAAGGGCTTACTGTTTAGTTATTGTTGATGATTTCACCAGATTTACTTGGGTTTACTTTCTTAGGTCTAAAGATGAAACTGCTGAGCTAGTTAAGTCATTTATTCTTAAGATAGAAAACCAATTCAACTCAAAAGTTAAGGTGATAAGATCAGACAATGGAACTGAATTTAAAAATCACATTCTAAACAGTTTTTGTGAGTCCAAAGGTATTGCTAGACAATATAGTGCACCAAGAACACCACAGCAAAATGGTGTAGCTGAAAGAAAGAACAGAACATTAATTGAGGCTGCTAGAACAATGTTAGCTGATTCAAAACTGCCAATGACTTTCTGGGCAGAAGCTGTTAATACAGCCTGTTATGTTCTGAATAGGGTTTAGGTTGTAGGATACTCAAATCAAAGCAAAGCCTATAGAGTATATAACAGTGTGTCTAAAACCATTGAAGAAAGTGCCAATGTTGCATTTAATGAAAATACTGCAAATGTCAAAGGCACTGGTCCTGATTGGTTGTTTGATTTAGATTCACTAACAAATTCTCTGAGCTTTGTTGAGTATACTGCAGAAGCTGATGCAAACAGGAATGAAGCTGTCAACACAAATTCTCATGCTGTCAACACAAATTCTCAAGCTGTTGGCACAAAGTTTCAAACTGCTGCAGATTCAACCAATTGAGATGAATACACCACTATACCACTTCTGTCATGTGACCCTCCAGGGGTTCTGAATGCTCAACATGATACAAATCCAGATGCTGAAGTGCTACTCCCAACTCCTGAGAGAACAGCTCCAACACAAAGGGAAACAATCCCAGATTCAAGTCAAGCTGTTCCAGAAGCTGAACCATCCACTGGTCCTGATGGAGATGATACAAATCTTGGATCCTCTTTTCAGACAGAAAGAGAGCCTACACTCAGAGTTCACAAGTATCATCCTCTCAGTCAAATAATGGGTGATCCACGTACACCTGTGCAAACAAGAAAAATGGTTCACAATGAGACTGCTGCTGCTGAACTAGCAGTTCCTGAATTCAGTCTAGCTGCTTTTGAACATGCCTGTTTCATGTCTCAGCTAGAACCTAAAAAGGCATCAGAAGCATTGAAAGATTCATCCTGGATTGAGGCAATGCAAGAAGAACTTCTACAGTTCAAGATTCAGAATGTATGGACACTGGTTGATCTTCCTAAAGGAAAGAGAGCAATTGGTACAAGATGGGTGTTCAGAAACAAGAAAGATGAGAGAGGGATAGTCATCAAGAACAAAGCAAGGCTAGTAGCACAAGGGTACACTCAAGAAGAAGGCATAGATTATGATGATGTATTTGCTCCAGTGGCAAGAATTGAAGCCATCAGACTATTTTTGGCCTATGCAAGCTTCAAAGGTTTTAAAGTGTATCAAATGGATGTGAAGTCTGCTTTTCTATATGGGACAATTGAAAAGGAAGTCTATGTATGCCAACCTCCTGGTTTTGAGGACTACAAGTATCCATACAGGGTCTACAAGTTAGACAAGGCTCTCTATGGTCTCCATCAAGCCCCAGAGCATGGTATGACACTCTGTCATCATACCTTCTACAGAATGGGTTCAAGAGAGGCACTCTGGACAAAACACTTTTCACTAAATCCATTAAAGCTGAGGTTCTACTTGTCCAAATCTATGTTGATGACATCATCTTTGGCTCAACAAATGATTGTTTGTGCAAAGAGTTTGAGGCATTAATGCACAAAAAGTTTCAAATGAGTTCAATGGGAGAACTCACTTTCTTTCTAGGATTGCAGGTCAAGCAGAAGCCCACTGGTCTCTTCATAAGTCAATCAAAGTATGTTAAAGACATACTGGAAAAGTTTGGGTATCAAGACACCAAAGTTGCAAACACTCCAATGGATCCTCACAAGCAGCTCCATACAGACAAAGAAGGCATAGATGTGGACATTCATTTATACAGATCTCTTACAGGATCTCTTATGTATCTAACATCTTCTAGACCTGATATTATGTTTGCTGTCTGTGTGTGTGCTAGGTTTCAATGCTCTCCAAAGGATTCTCATTTGGTTGCTGTTAAGAGAATCTTTAGATATCTCAAAGGCCAACCACATTTAGGCCTATGGTATCCTAAAGACTCTCCCCTTGAACTAACAGCCTACTCTGACAGTGACTATGGAGGATTCAACATTGACAGAAAATCCACAACTGGTGAATGTCAATACTTAGGAGCAAGACTGGTCTCTTGGCAATGCAAAAAGCAAACAACTGTTTCCACCTCATCCACTGAAGCAGAATATGTAGCAGCTGCAAGCTGTTGCTCCCAGGTAATGTGGAATCAAAATCAATTGAGAGACTATGGTATGAACTTCTTATCCACTCCTATTTACATTGACAATTCAAGTGCAATCAGCATTGTGCAAAACCCAGTGAAATTCCCAAAAACCAAGCATATAGACATCAGATTTCACTTTATAAGGGATTGTAATGAGAAGAAATTAATCCAAGTTACCAAAATACATACTGATGATCAGTTAGCTGATCTATTTACAAAACCTTTTGATGTAGGAAGGTTCACTTTCCTGGTATCAAATATTGGTATGGTAAACATGGATTAATTTGTTTTCATTATTATCTAATTCATATGCTTATTTAAGGGGGAGTCACTGTTTCATTAAAAGATGCCTAAGTTTCAACTAACAGCTTGAGTATTTTCTCAAGCTGCTAGTTCATTTTCTCGGACTGTTAGTTAATTCACTTGATCTGTCAAAGTGTGCAGGGTAATTTGGTAATTTCTTAAATGTGTGCGCGGGACCCAACCTTTTCAAAACCTTTAAAGGTCCCAGTTTCGTTCAGTTGTAACTACCAGTTACATAATCTCATACAACGACCTTCTTTTCTCTCTGAACGATTCACACACTCTTCATTGAAACCCTAAAACCTCCGTTTAATCTTCCATGGAGTTTGTCAAAGAACACAACTGCCTACCCTACTCTCTAAAGCACTCTGAACTTCAACCGTTCCATGACATGATGGATTTTCTTAGACACTCCCATATCCATCATGCCCTCAATATCAATCCTACCATATACATATCTCATATTGAGCAGTTCTGGAACCGTGCTTCTGTACAAACCATCAATGGAGTTCCTTCTCTGATCTCCAAAATTGATGGCACTCCCATCACAGTACCTGAGGAATCCATTCGTCAACATTTGCATCTTCAAGATGCCTCGGGTATTACAGACCTATCCCTTAATGAGTTACATACCGGTCTTCAGAATATTGGATATAGGGGTCCTGCTGATTCCTTTACTTTCTTTAAAGCACACTTTTCACCTAAATGGAAATATCTTGTGCATATTATTCAGCAGTGTATAAGCCCTAAAAGAACTGGTTGGTCAAAATTTTCCTCAAATATTGCCACTGCCTTAGTGTGCTTTTCAACAGGCCAACAGTTCAATTTTTCAAATATGATTTTTCAGGGGATGTTAAGGCATCATTCCCTAAAGAATGGGAAATTTTTGATGTATCCTCGATTTTTGGCAGAGATAATTGCAAAAACTTGCACCAATTTTAATATACATAAGAGGATACATGTTTCCCATAGGCACTCACTATCTTCTATTAAAAGGCTTTTAAAGCCAAGTGCCAATTTTTTGAGTGTAGATGTTCCATTGCCTTCTGCAATGATGCACATCATTCCAAGAAACAGAGGAGAGGGTCCTGAGCAGGCTCAGCCTATCATTACTGCTTCACCCCCAGGACCCCAACCCCCTCCTCATGATACACAAATGCCTTCTGCTCCTATTGATCAGCCAATATCCCTACTTAAATATCTATATAAAAGAAAAAGAGGTCCAGGAGCTCCTTCCTCCTCAGTCCTCAGACAAGAGCCAAATAACCCTGTGCAGGAGGACACTTCTGCACAGAATATCCAAAGGGAACCAATTGAGGACACTCCCATCCTCACTCAGGAGGTGGAAATCTCACCAGAGATAGTCCATATGGGTTCTGTGGCTGACACTACTGTTGTCTCTGCACAAGAGGCACATGACAGTGCCAACATCATTAAGACCACACCCATGGCAACAGCAAGTGTGCAAACACCAGCTGGAAGTCCCCAGAACCAAGAACAGAGTGGCCCAGAGGTTTCTACTTCTGGTATTCATGCCAGTGATAGATCACAAGCACCACATACGTTTGCTGATCTTGAGGCTAGTCTGTAACTTATGTTATTAACGGATCCTAAGCTGCAACCTGTTGTAGCTATGTTGGAATACCAAAAGTCCATCATTGCTGCACAGGGAGCACAAATCATTGCACTCAAGCAGGCAGAAGCGGCTCAAAATCAGAGAATGGATTATCTCCATAAAGGGTTTACCCTCTGTGGAAATAAGATCATGCAATTAGAGCGATTGATTCAAACCCAAGTGGCAAAGGTTGTAGGTCCTCCTGACCAAACCAATGCTTCCAAAAAGGGGGAGAATCAGGAGTTTCCTAAAGCAGTCCAAGCAGCTCCAACAGAATCAGTCCAAGCAGCCCCAACAGTTCAACCATCTAGGCTAACAGTCCCAACAGCTTCTCAAGCTGTTAGCCTAGAAACTCAAGCTACTTCTTCAAGACCAACTGGAGTTGTCATAAGAGAAACAACTCAGGCTCCTAGCAGCTCAGTCCAAGCAACATCTTCTGCTACAAAAGATAAGGGCAAAGGTATTCTTATTGAGTCTCCAAAGCACAAATTTTCTTCCAGAGAAGCCCAGATTGCCTTTGATGCTGAAATTGCCAGATAATTAGCAGAAGAACAAGATCAAGAGTTAGACCAGCAAACCCAGCCCCCAATGGAAGATAATGAAACCTTAGGTGATTACCTGAGAGGGTTTGTGGTCAAGCAAGGGGAAAAGAAGAGGAAGATGCCAACAGGGCATTCTAAGGCTGAGCATAGAAGATTCCTAATTAATTTTGCCTTTGCAGCAGGTATCCCAAAGAAAATGGCTCAGTCCATGAGCACAGAAAGGCTGCAAGATATCCATGACAAAGAAATGGACAAATGAAAGAAAGCCAAAGTCTCCCAAGAAGTCCAAAGATCCCAAGATCGAGTTCAAACTGGTACAAGTGATGTTCAAACTGCTGCCAGTGCCCCTGCTCCTTCTGATCAAGCTGCTGCTTCTTTTCCTGAATCAGAATCAATGTCACAAGCAAAGCTGGATCAAGTTAAAAAGGTGTTGTTTGAGCATCAACTGCAAAAGGTGATGGAGATAGAGAAATTGATAGACCAACATGACTTTACAAAGCCTCCCATTAATTATTGGTATGCTAAGTCGATGGACAACATTGACTTAAGATTTCAGTTTATAGTAAGAAGGGAATCTGGTCCAGAAGAAGAGTATAACAACATCATGCATATGGCTCAAAGGATGACCAGAGATGAGCTCACAAGAATGCATAATGTTGGGTCTGTAACACAAGTAAGATCGGCTCTACCACAAGTAAAGCAAGCTGTCAAAGATCTGAAGAGCATTGTTGATCCTGAGTCTATAAGAGAAGATATAGAGAATGCAAATACACAGGGAATGAAGATCAAGCAAGTTGATCTGTTTGTCAAATCAAAGACTTACAGAATAAAATTTACAGATGGATCTGGTATGTTCTTCAATTTTGAATTTTATGATCTACCAAAAGCTATGCTACTCCAGATGAGATCTGTTAAGATATCTTGTGATAGAGAAGATATGAAGAAAGAATTTTTGAAGGCTGTCAATCAGAAACTTGCACAGTTGTAAGTTTTTGAAAGCCTTGGTTTGTAAATAACAGTTTACTTGTTTATTTCCTTATTTGTATAGAACTTAAAGTCTTGTATAAAGAATTTAAGTTAGGGGGAGATTGTTGGGAAATATTCTAAGTAGTTCAAGCTGTTAGTTAGACTTCTCATACTGTTAGTAGAATTTCTATGTAAGTACAAAGTTCATGCTGTTAGTTGAAGAATCTCGAGCTGCTAGTGCAAAAGTTCAAGCTGCCAGAGTAAATCAACTCAAGCTGCTCTGTTCAAGCTGTCAAGTGATTCAAGCTGCTCAATAGATTTACAAACAGAAAGTACTGATATTCAGGAAAAGATATGTACACGAAAATTCCAGCATATCTACTATCAGAGAAGTCAGAGTCCTTCAAGGAAACAAATCAAGAAGCAATATAAATACATAGAATACGTCTTTCTATTGTATAGGAGTTTTCTGCGTATTCAAGATTGCAATTGCTTTTTGTTTAAAGTTTTCATAAGCCTCTAAGGTTGTAAAACCCTAAGAACAGTTTGTGTTCTTTGTCTAATCAAACAGATTAGAGGTGATTGTAATCATTGAAGTCAGCAATACAAACAATTTTGATTATTATTTTTGTTTATTTGCTATTGATTCTGAAAGCTTTTGTTAAAATAATTAAGTGTTATTCCGCAAACTTCTTAATTAAACTTTGATTCAAAGCAAGATTATTGATTTATACTCTGATAAATTCAAATCAGTTAGTCTTGGTTAGTTAAGTTCAGATCCTGACAATATCTTTGGGAAATAACCTGGATTAAAATGTCAGATGACATCATTTTTAATCGCCAGAAGTTATACAACCGTCCAGGTTTTATATCTATTTATTTTTTCTATTAAATTTTAAATATTCGACTACAATATTTAATTTATTTGTTAATACCATTTTATGATTAATATTTTCGCCCTAGTCTTTTACAGCATTGTCACTAAACGATGATCAATTGAAGGAGTTGAGTTTGTTCGAGGTTGAGAAAATTATGCGTCGGCTTGGTAGTACTCTGCCAAGATTCGAAAACATGCCTTTTCCAGACGAACAATCTATATCATGTTCAACAAATCAGTTAATTTGTGATGAGTTGTCATATGACAAAGATGTTCTTGCTCTCGAGCACGACAAACAATTCACAAAATTAACAGATGAACAACGAAGTGTTTACGAACAAGTGATGAATGCTGTCGATGCTGATGATGGTGGAGTTTTCTTTGTGTATGGGTATGGTGGTACTGGTAAAACGTTTATATGGAGAACGTTATCTGCAGCTATACGCTGTAAAGGTGGAATTGTATTAAATGTTGCCTCGAGTGGTATTGCATCACTATTATTAAGCGGTGGACGGACGGCACATTCTCGATTCCGTATTCCGATTAATCTTAACGAAGATAGTATATGTACCATTAATGCAAACAGCGATGCTGCAATGTTAATGAAGATGAGCAAGTTAATAATTTGGGATGAAGCTCCTATGGTACATAAACATGCATTTGAAGCGTTGGATAGAACGTTAAAAGATATTCTGAGCACCGTTGACTCAAAAAATGCTGATAAACCGTTCGGAGGAAAGGCTATAGTATTTGGAGGTGATTTTATATATATGTGTGTGTGTGTGTGTGTGTGTGTGTGTGTGTGTGTTCAAGTGAGTACTACCTACTACACAGCGCACCCGAAGGTATCACTCGTAAAATTATTTTTTTGAAATTTTTTTTTCAGAAACATGTTTTAATTAACATTACACAGATAATATGTGAATTTCACGGAAATTCGAACACTCTAAGTGCATGAAATCACGCACCACATATATGCAAAATTATGTAAGTGTGCGTTCACATCATTTTTTAGGGACTTGAAGATGTGAATGTATGTGAAATTTACATATAATCTTCATAATGTTAATTAAAACATGTTTATGTAATAATAAATTTAAAAAAAAAGGTTTTTAAAGGTGGTAGCTTCTGGTGCGGTATAAGTAGTGGTACTCCCTCGAACCATATTATATATATATATATATATATATATATATATATATATATATATATATATATATATATATATATATGTGTGTGTGTGTGTGTGTGTGTAAAATATTTTCAAGTATCTTCCAATGTCATTATTTTTTTCAAGTATATTCACATATGTATATAATTTATGTGTCGATAATTGATTAGGTTGGAAGATATTTGAAGAAATAGTGACTTTGGAGAAGAAAAATATCGACGATATTATATCTACTTAAACACAACTAACAAAATTACATATATAAATGTCAACAATAATATTATAAAAATTAAAATTAATAAAGAAGATGAACTTTAAATAAATTAGTAAAGAAATATATATTTAAATTAAAGTAAAAGTTAAATTTTAAAATAAAATACGAACAATAGTAAATGTAAATAAAATATTAAAATATAAGTATATTTATAAATAAAATAAGTGTATTTATAATAAATTAAGTAAATCTATAAATAATATAATTATAAATATAAAATAAAATAAAATAAATGTTGGACTATAAGTGGGTAAATAATAAAACCATAGGGACTAAAAGCGTCTCAATGAAAAGGATAAAAATGTCATTCTTACAAATTTAACGGTTGTGTCGTTAGGTTTAACGGACGAGGGACTTAAATGGCACAAAATTAGCAAAATAGGGATGAAATTTGACCTTATTATGGTTAAAGGACTGAATCCGGGTAAACCATCAAACCACAAGGACCAAAAATGTCCTTTATTTTTATAATAACGTTTTAAGTTTATGTATTTTTAAAATTTTAATTAATAAAAATATACCCATGTAATACATGGGTCAATAAGCTAGTTTATGATAAAATGAAAACTCATCACTTTCCCATCAAATAATACACAAACACGTATTTGCAAATTATTACTTACAATATAGTCTAACATAATTTATAATAACAATTTATTCAAACTAATAAAAATGTTAACAAACAAAAGCAGTTATCATAAAAAATTAATAAATCTTAATAAAAAATATTGAACAAATTTAAATGGGAAATGACATATTTCATTATCTATAGAGTTATTCAAAATATTGTGCATGTATTGTTGATTATCGGCCCAGGGCCGGCCCTGAGGGTGTGCAATAAGTGCGACCGCTCAGGGCCTCAAGTTTGATAGGGCGTCATCGGAAAATTGACAGGTGATCGGAAAAAATGGTGAAAAGCTAAAGTCTGCTTAAGTTTAATTACTGTGTCTCAATAACATCGTTTTAAATGTTTTGAAATTAATTATTTTGTTCAAGTCATATGAATATGTCTTAATAGCATTGTTTTAAATGTTTTTTTTTATGTATATACCAATTGTTAGACTACTAATAACTAATAATTTTTTTATATAAATTAAATTTTTTTTTTTACATTATAAGAACGTACTATGTAATTAACGTACAGGGCCACCAAAATTCACGGGGCGGCCTTGATTATTGCTTCATTACACACGAAGATTTCCATTGTTCTTCATGATATACTGAAAAAATATTAAAACATGTATTAATTTTAAAACTTTAATACATAAACAACACAAAATAATGAGAAACTTATAACGTAAAAAAAGTATACCGATGCGACGTTTTTTCTGACGTTTGAACAATGTTTTGCTCCTTGAACCCCTCATATTTTGTTTAGGCTTTGAGTTTTTACTCATACAATCATTATCTTCACTCTCATATTGAAATAACACATGACTAAATTAATATATAAATATACAAAAATACCAGTTTAATATGTAAAATAATGTTTAAAATATACTTACACATATTATATTTTCATGTGACTTGAACCATGATTTATACTTTGATGAAATAAAATGTGGTTTAACCTTATCTATAGTCTGAAAAAAGGTAAACAAAATATAAGTTCAAACATTTTCTTTAATTCCAAGTGGGTGTTGTTTTTATAAATGTAAAAAGCCAAAAATGTTATTAGCTTGCTTAACTTTCTTGTCTTAGTTTAATATTGTCTCACAAATCATCAAGTAGCTCAAGATAAATGACCATCCAAGTATCAGTATTTCGCTCCTAATCGTCGTTTCCTGAGTACGATAATTTCTGAGGTCAACTTCAAACTATACAGTATACGATTGGTACACTGCCAGTTGTATTTGGTATTCCTTAGGTTTTCTTCGATCTTTTGTTCATTTTCTTCAATCTTGAGCACTGATGATGATTTGTTTATAGCTGAGACATTTTTGCCTATTGCCACTTCTTCTCATACTGTAGATTCTAATCCTGACTGTTGTTTCAGAACTTCAAGCCCGACCAAGAAAGAAAAGAAAAAGAAGAAGAAAAGCTAAAAGAAGAATAATAATGAAAGTACAAAGGGTCAAAAGTATGTGCCTAAGCTCCCTGTGGTTGATTTGAGTAAGTTAGAGTCTCGTAAGCTTCATGTTGATGTTGATGTGTCTGGGTATGAGTCCATTGCCCCACGTATGTTCTCGAATAATAAAGACCATGTGGCCAAGTCAAGCTAGAGACTCATAAAAATAAGCGCTCACGGGCGGCACCCCGTACCTTTAGCTTCTATGTTGATTTTCATATCTTTGGTAGTTTTCTTTTTTCGTTTCACATTGTAGCTTAGCTTCTTTATCACTTTAAATAAATCCTCTTGCTTTGTATCATCTTTCATGATGTGTAAATGCCTGAGTTTCTATTTTACGTTGCATAGTTTTCCTATGTTTGACTTTTTTAGAGTCAGCTGAGTCGAGTTCAGTTGAAACTTTCTTGCTTAAATAATGGTAATTTGTTTTCGTGGTTTATATGATCATATCAATGCTCTTGCATAGTTTCATAGGCCATACTTTATCGAAGCTTGAGGTTGATTTACTGCATTTATCACGCAATATTGGTTTCAACTGTTTGACCTTTAAAGTCAACTTCACAAAACTTGGTTCCAATACTTAGTTCATCTTTATATGCTTTATTTTAAATAAAATTCGAGCGTTTTGAGTAAATAAGTGTGGGGTGTTGAGTTCGATGTGTTTTAGAACTCCATTGTATAATCCATACGTGTGAATAGGGTTTAATACAATGTGAAAGTTAGATATACAGTGAAACACATTTGTTTTATGGTCTTATATGTGTTATGTGCTTTATGTGCTACATCTAACGATAGGTTAAATTTAGTACTAGAATCTCATAAAACTATATCTGCTCAGAATGAATCCTTAAAATCAGACAACGCTAGCCTCTTAGACATTAAGGAAGACCAAAGAAATAAGCTTAAGGCAGATGCACAGGATGTCATAGTTCTAAAGGACAAGCTGAGTGAGCAGTGTGTTAGATTAGAACTAATGTACGAGCATGTTGAGGCATTGACCAAAGTGCTTAAAATCAAAGAAGTAGAGCTAGCTGAATCTAAGGTTAAGGTAGCCGAGGCGAATAGCAAACTGGAAAAGTTTAGGAACTCATCACTCAACCTAGGGAAGATCTTAGATGCACAGCGTCAGTCTAAGAAACCTGTAGGTCTAGGGTATCATGAGAGTCCTCCACCTTTCAACGATAACTATGTCCCTCAGCCTCAGGAGAAAACTGAAAAGTCAGTTGAATCAGAGGAAATACTTGAACCTGTGTCTGAAATTGTTAAGGATAACGAAGCTAAGGTGACTAGTAATAATGTAAAGATCAAGAAGGTCAAATTTGTGCCATCCTCTAGTGATATGCCTGTAGGAAAAGCCAAAATTGACTTTAATGATCAAGAGGAAGAACCAGTCACTATAGCTGAGACTAAAGAATCAGACACTAGTGAGACACCTAAGTCAAAGGGCACACACAAGAAGTCGATTGACAAAATGTCTTGCTTTAGATGTCATGAAAGGGGTCATGTTGCTTCTAGCTGTCCACATAAGAAAGTAGACACTACATCTAAAACTGGAAAGCCAGAACAACATAAACCCTCTCCAAGTGTTGCAAGCACCAGTAGTTCTCATAACACCGAGAAAACTGTCAAGCCACACCAAAATCTGCTGTGAAACAAACACCTGTGTCAGGTCGACCCAAAGAAGTGATTAGGACTAATTCACCAAATAGAATCATTAATCAATCTAGGTCTGCACCACAACAAACTTATAGTACTACACCTAGCAGAGCTTACACTCCGGTTAGGTCACACACTCTTGTAAGACATCAAACACCAGGTAGAGCTCAGGGATATCAATCGGAAATGCCTTATAATCGAAACTATTCTAGAGCTCCACAGAAAATGCCTACACAAAGGCCGAGAGTGAACTTAAATCACTCTGCACCACAACAGACTCAAAATCAAAAACCCAAGTCATCTGAACGGAGAGATGGGTATTTGAAAGAGTTCAAGTATGTGGACGAGAATGGTATTACCAAATCAGTCATGGCTTGGGTTCCTCGTGATAACTAACCTTTTTTCTTTCATGTGCAGGAGATAACTACAGGTCTAAACAACAAGTAGTTCGTCGACAGTGGTTGCTCCAGACAAATGACAGGGGAAAGAAGTCTACTCGCAGACTTCAAGGGAGGGAATAGGGGATTTGTATTGTTCGCTGGTAATAAGGGAGGAAATATCACCGATACTGGAGTGGTCACTAATGGGACTATCAAACTGGATCAAGTTTATCACGTTGATAAACTAGTTCACAATCTCATTAGTGTATCTCAAATCTGTGATAAGAAGAACTCAATACTTTTCACTGATACTGAGGCGTTAGTGCTGAAACCGGGATTCCAAGTACCTGAAGAATGGATACTGATGAGGGCTCCAAGGAAGAATGACCTGTACATGCCGGAATTTTCGATGGGACCAATTTGTCTACTATCAAAAGCTTCAGAGACTGAATCGGTTTTATGGCACAGACGTATGGCGCACTTGCACCTGAGAAAGATGAACTACATTACTAAAAATGGATTGGTGCAAGGTGTTCCAATGAAGAGTTTTCAGTTCGAGGACAAGTGTCTACCGTGCAAGAAAGGAAAACAACACAAGAAGGCACACAAGTCGAAGACTCAGAACTCAATAGCTGCCACGTTCGATTTGTTGCATATGGACTTGTTCGGACCAATCAACAAAAGGAGCATCGATGGTAGTTGGTATCGTTTGGTTATTACTGATGATTACTCACGTTTTTCTTGGGTTTTCTATTTAGGTACAAAGGACGAGACAGCTGCCAAGCTCATCAGGTTCTTAGACCAAGTGGAAAACTCTTACGGAACGAGGGTTAAACGAATCAGGAGTGATAACGGAACGTAATTTAAAAACACGGTTATTGGTGTATATTGCCTATCAAAGGGCATAGTGTATTGATGTCTTAATGGTTATATACCAAAAATAAGAACTAATAGACAATTAGGCAAGTGTACCTATCGTTTACTAGCATATAAACGGCAAGAACCGAGTTATCGATCTCGAGGACACAATGTAGAATGATGATAATAAACTCGTTGTCAATAATTAGTCTAAATGAAAATGATTTGATTTTTGATAAAACGAAACACCAAATTTAGAAACTATTACCCAATTAAAAACTATTTCACTAAATGCTACTTGAATATAAAATAATGCACTAAGATTAGACGATTGCAAATGTATAAAATCAGAGAATAAAAAGGTAATCATTCAAGTTTACTCCCCCCCCCACATTAGATGACTAGAATTTAAGCATAACATAATTAAAGGTTAAGAAAATATAATCAAGTGTCACAAACTCCTCTTTCAACTTGTTTGCTTTTAAATTAAAAGATTAGATAGTCGGAAATCTCCTAATAAACTAACCAATTAATTACACAAGATAATATTTATACAAATCGATTTCTTGAAAGGTGAATTTACTTTCGCAAATACACATATAAAGCTAGACTTTCATCCAAGCAAAATATTCTCGTTGATGATACTAAAATACATGAAATAAATCCTTTTACTATTTCTAGCTCAAGGCCAAACAAATCCATAGACAAACTCATAAAGAATGACTAACAAATTAATTTTAGCTTTCGCTTTTAAACAACTCATTAATCACCAAATAAAACATGTATTTTAAACATCCATCAAGAGATAAGTCTAACAAGGAATCGAAACGTTAAACACCTAAAACTTGCTAACAAATGTGCATCTAATGTTTGGGGGTTGACAAACCCGAATGATTACAAAGAAAACTACTCACTAGCCATAGAGGATGAACTAAAAACACAAAATAAAGAGAGATTCATCTAAATAAACAACGGTTAAAGAGAAAACTCCCCCAATGATTGTCAAACTATCACCACTTGCAGCAACTTTAACTTCTTCACGTGCTCTCCACAGTGGAATTTTCGTAGCCTCCACATACAAACCCTAGGTCTTGATTAGACCCCTCAATTTCAGAGAAAAAGATGCTTAAATAGCACCTGATCTGCTGCTACTCGCGCCGCGACAAATGCAATGGTCGGGCCGCTACTGTCAATTGTACGATATGGTCAGATCCTGCAGCTGAAGGTCGCGCCGCTAGAAGGTAATATGTCGCGCCGCGATGATGTTTCTGCTTTTAATCACCATGAATGCCACGAAAAGTCACGACGCGAGGCTTAGATGGTCGCGCCGCGACCAACAACCTGTTCGTGAAACTGCACATCATGCTCATCTCTTTCCTTTCTTGTCATGTAGAGGAAGGGAAACTCTCCGAATTGGGAACAACGGCTTCGAACCACCTGAAAACACGAATATAACGTAAATAGATGCGAAATAAATGTGTTTTAGAGAAAAACCGGAAAAACTAGGGGTAAAAGTGACGTAAATATATATCCGATAAGCGTTGCATCAAAATACCCCACACTTGAACATTGCTTGTCCTCAAGCAATCGGCAATATTGAAGATTAAAACGGCCTTTTCGACAAACTCTCTCTACAAACATACAAGAAAGACTCCTAAACAATAAAGATCCGAAATGAAAACAATTGAAACCAAACGAGTAACTAAGTGATCATTCAAAGCAAGAGATGCAAAAAATTAGAGTATGCACAACATCAAAGATTCCGAAATCTAGCCAACACAAACTAGCACCTCACCATGGAATTCACTCAACACTCAAGTGTATATAGGTTTAAGTGTGTATCATTGCACAATCCACTCAACGCCATTCATGTTGATCAATATAGGCATAAGCTTGACAAAAAATCAAATCTCGATCGCTTAGAAATCCAAAATTGGCATAGAAAAAGGCTACGGGGTAGCAATTTGGCAAGGCTCGGCAGAAAAGAAAAAGAAAAAGACAAAGAAAAAGAAAAGAGTTAGGAGATAAAAGAGAAGACACGAGATAGGACGGGGTATAACTTCTCCTCAAAATCAGGAGTTATTTCCACAATTTGAGGAATGACAGCAACCTCACTTTATTACTACCTAACAGCAAGAAATTTAAATTGAGAGAAAGATGCATATTTGGACTTGGAAGGGAGACATTCAATCTCGTCGAGCCTTCGATTAATAGAATCGACACCGGAGATCTTGGACTAATTTGGGAAAATTTGGACTTGGAAGGGAGACATTCAATCTCGTCGAACCTTCGATCAATAGATCCGACACCGGAGATCTTGGACTGAACATGGGAGTTTAGAACTTTCTCTCTTTTTATTTTTTTTTGTTTTTTTTTTTGTTTTTTTTTTTGTTTTTTTTTTCTAACAAAAACTGATTTTCACAAAAGAAGCACCCGTCCGGACCAAAGAAAAAGAAGATAATGGTTTAGAAAATGGAACAAGTTGGGGGGTTTCTGAAACGAAAGGGAAAAGGCTCAATAGGGCTACTAAGGGAAGGATAAATGGGAAAAAAAAATTAAAGAAACAAAGAAATTGGTTTTCCTACAAACAGCATTTAAATATGCCAAGATTTTCAAAAATTGCGATTTTTGACATGTATTAAAAGTCAAGTTCTACTTTTATTAAACAACATCGGCCAAACACACAGAAACGAAAGTGAGCATAAAAAGTGTATGCTATTAGGCTCAAGTCTCACGAAATGAATATTGAGGGTCAAATCTCTAATCGTGTGGTTTCGATCCAAGAATCCTAATAATGCACTCCATAAAACATCTCTAGCATTTAAACAACCACAATGAACTCATCTAGCTTCGCATGCATTTAAATTAGAACAATATTATCTAAGAGTCTAGCTTGCAAAAATAGAGAAGACGTTTGACAAAAAGGCCTAACTTCCAATTAGCAGCTTAGGACAAACAACAAACAAAACTCAATTCAGAAAAATCTAACCCCACCCCACACTTGAACATGACATTGTCCCCAATGTCAAGCAATAGCAATTTAAGCACGAAGAAAGGGAAAAGAATTACTCCCCTATTGTGGCGTCCGAGGCGGCATACATTGGCACGAAGAAACACTTAAAGTTGAAACAACACATGGAGCACGTACCTACAAAAAGAAAGGAAATGTAAGATAGATTAAAAAATGCAAAAATGAAAACGTGACTGAACTAAAATGCAATAAAAAGAAGGTAAAAGGATAGGGAATTGCAAACAGCCCCTCAAAGGGCCCCTGGCGGTGGATCTTGGTGAAAATGATGGTCGTGAAACTGGAATTGGTCATCGGCGAATTGGCTTGAGGTATAATCTGGTGGCGCTTGAAAGTGATCTTGGTTGTATTGATGGGGCTGGAACTGCTGCGGCTGGTACTGTGGCGGAGGCGGTGCTTGGTAACCTTGACTTTGCATAAACGCTGAAAAGTGGTCGTAATGTCTTTGTGAAGACATCGCGAAGTGGTCAAAGTTAGTTTGGAGACCGCGCATGTCGTTCCCTGAAGCATCGAATCTCGCCTCATAAGCCGCTAATCGAGAGTCTAACTGATCAAACCTTGCGGTTTGATTGGAAAACCCTGCGTTCATAGCCGAGAAACCATCTCTTATAGTAACTCCCAAGGCAGCCATCTGATTTTCCAACACCCAGATATACGTGGTTCCCAACCGGCTGAGCTCCGGCGGGCTGGCTGCGGTACCTCCATTTCAACTTCCTCCTCGTCTTCTTCTTCTTCCTCATCTACTTCTACTCGCCCTCCTCTTGGTCTAGATCGGCCGCTACACATAATTAGCCTCTGCGCCGAATAATCCCGTAGGATTATCTTGGTTTGCGTCAGATAATGCTCATCTGTCGTCTTCATCGGGGCGCAGGCTCTCATGGAACTAAGAGTAGCCGGGGTCAACAAATTGTATGACCGGGCTAGGCGGGTAATGTAACGGCCCGCGGTGATTGCACTCTTTTCCTTTTTCTCCGATTCGGCCTTTAAAAAGGCCGCTAAGTGATAAGGAACGCAACAGTGATACTCAGGCGAGAGGACATAGAAGAGGAGCTCTAAGTCGTGTAGGGAAACCTTTTCCTGACTCTGTTTCCGTCCAGCTATTGTGAAGGTTAAGACGCGATGAACCAACCGATCTATAACTTCTTAAAATTGAGATTCTTTTTGCCATCTTGGGGTCAAACATGCCGGTAGCAATTTGGCTCCAAAAATCTTGCATGCTAAAATCATCCGGCCGATCGATAAACCCAGTAGCAATATAATCGGCAAAGTCCGGATGACGCACGTCCTGACGGGAGTATACCCCCATCCGAACTACAAGATCAATAACGGAAGTGGATCTCTCAACTCCACCAAGTCTGAACGTGATTTTGTCGTTGTCGTTCAGATCGGAGGTTCCTAGCAGGAAGCTATATGAAGCCATGAACTCTCGGGTGAGTTCCACGTAAGAAATCTCGTCCAAGTTTATCAGATTCAACCACACATTTGATGTGAAATTCAGGAACTCCACCCTGAATTTTTCTTGTAATTGCGCGGCTAGACCTGGATGACCAGCCCCTTCGACCGTTCTCAGAAAATCCCAATCTACTAGACGACCGGGATAAATTTCCCTCTTTTGGATGACCTTCATTGCCTTTTTATAGGATTCCTTCCGGCGTGTCGGAGTCACATTATCAAAGTTTAAGAACGGGTGGGAATCACCCACGGCCATTGGCATATCCTCGTCATGGGCCCCCGATCGGGAACCCGAACCCCTAAGTCGTTTCCCTAGACCCGCCATCCTACAAAACACACATGAATCCAATCAAAACATGTACAATATCCACATTCAAGTGCAAGATTCATTCTAAAAATCCATGTACCAAATCATACTCCCTTTCAAGATAAATCACTCAATCAACACTATAAAAGTGCAAAAATTATGAAAAGAGTGAAATCTCTCTAAATGTAACCCACATTTTCTTCCCAAAAAATAAATAAATAAAGATCCTACGCAAGGAACTCTATCAAAAACAAATCTCAATCTTCAACTCCACACAAAAAATTGCAGCATCAACAATACTCCTTAACCATTATCTAAAGCAAATGCAAAAAAAATCTATCATCTAGAAGCAAGAAACTTGATAAAAGCATAGAAATCTATCATACTTCTAAACAAGCAAAAAGATTCGCCAAGAAATAATGGAGATCACATTTCATGAAGAAAAACTTACCAAAGATGAAAGATGTAAACAATGTAGGAAGAACATACCTTTGCTTTAGGAGATTTGAGAGAAAAATGAAGATAGATTTGATTATTTGGGTGAAAATGGCCTTTTTTTGGAAGAAAAATCGCAGAGAGGAGCGTTTGGGGGTGTGGGGATTGTGTTTTGCGAATATGACAGGCGGCTAGGGTTATAACCGATCAGACCGGGTCGCGCCGCGAAGGGTCTGAGGGTCGCGCCGCGAGGAAGCCACTGTAATCAGAAGGAAAAAAGGCGACAAAAGTCGCGTCGCTATGTAATGGCTGGTCGCGGCGCGAGTCACTTTCTGAGATTGTCACCAAATGTTTGCAAAAAACTTTTTTTTTTTTTTAACTACCTAAACATTAAAAAAAAGGCTTCTAGCAACTTAAAATTAGCAAGAAAAACTTTATTTGCAACAATTTAACTACGAGAAACTACAATTTAAACAAACAAAATAAAAAAGATAAAATACGGGATAGGATGCTTGTTTATTAACGAGTCCCAAGCTCGACTCACACTTGCTACTTCAACTGTGGTTAGAGATCAAATTAATGATCTCTCCCCCCTCATCCCTTGATCGTTCCGGCAAATAATGTTTCAACCGATGTCCATTCACTTTAAAATTTTCGCCCTCGGGTTGCGCGAGTTCCATGGTTCCGTATGGGAACACTTGGGCGATCGTGAATGGGCCGGACCATCGGGAGCGTAACTTTCCGGGAAACAATTTTAATCTTGAATTAAACAACAAAACTTTGTCCCCGACCTTGAATTGTTTGTTATGAATGCGCTTATCATGTAATCTTTTTGTCTTTTCTTTATAGATACGAGCAATCTCGTATGCCTCTTCGCGCAATTCATCCAATTCATTTATTTGGAGCTTTCTTTTTTCTCCGGCCTCAATTAAGTCCAAGTTGCACACTTTCAAAGCCCAAAATGCTTTGTGTTAAAGTTCCACGGGAAGATGACAAGCCTTACCATATACCAATCGAAAAGGAGTTGTGCCAATTGGAGTTTTGTAGGCGGTTCTAAAGGCCCAAAGGGCGTCATCTAGCTTATCCGCCCACTCTTTTCTGTTTTGGCCAACCGTTCGTTCTAAAATTCGTTTCAACGCTCGGTTTGTCACTTCAACTTGCCCACTCGTTTGTGGGTGATATGCCGTTGCAAATCTATGAGTTACCCCAAAGCGTTGCAATGCTTTGTCAAGTTGAGAATTTGAAAATTGAGTGCCCGTATCGCTTATCAAAGCTTTAGGAGCACCGAAGCGTGAAAATAGCCGTTTTAAAAACTTGACCACGACTCTAGCATCATCCGTTGGTAACGCTTGTGCTTCGACCAACTTCGACATATAATCAACCGCAACAAGAATATATTTATTGCCATGCGATGAGGGAAATGGTCCCATGAAATCGATGCCCCAAATGTCGAATAATTCACACACTTGGATTGAGTTTTGGGGCATCTCATTCCGGGAAGAGATATTACCTGCTCTTTGACATGCATCATATGTCCTTACCCATTCACTGGCATCCTTGAAGATGGTTGGCCAATAAAACCCGGCATCTAAGACTTTCTTTGCGGTGGTGTTTACTTCATGGTGGCCGCCGGTCGCTCCCTGATGGCAATGATGCAAGATCTTCTTGGTTTCTTCTCCGTACACGCATCTTCGGATGATTTGATATGCACATACACGAAATAAGTAAGGATCATCCCAAAAATAAAATTTTAAATCCTTGAAAAACTTTTTCTTTTGTTGGTGTACGATCCCTTTTAATAACACACCACCGACTAAATAGTTTGCATAGTCGGCAAACCAAGTGATCTCCTCACTCATCACCGTCATGAGTGCTTCATCCGGAAATTGATCATTGATCTCATACTCGTCTAGGTTTTCTAGAGAAGGGTTGTCTAGCCTTGAAAGATGATCCGCCGCCACGTTCTCGGCTCCTTTCTTATCAGCTATCTCGATATCAAATTCTTGAAGGAGCAGGATCCATCTAAACAATCTTGGCTTTGCATCTTGCTTGTTGAATAAATACTTAAGCGCCGCGTGATCCGTGAACACCACCGTCTTGGATAAGATCAAGTAAGAACGGAACTTGTCAAAAGCAAAAACCAACGCTAGTAGTTTCTTTTCGGTGGTGGTGTAGTTCTCTTGGGCATCATTCAAGGTTTTGCTCGCATAGTATATGGGCTGAAATCGGTTTCCTCTCCGTTGTCCTAAGACCGCACCCACTGCAAAATCACTAACATCGCACATTAATTCAAAAGGAAGGCTCCAATCTGGAGCCACCATAATAGGAGCCGTGATCAATTAATGCTTCTAGACACTCTTTAGAGAAAACAAATGGGGCGTCTTTTTCCAAAAGTTGAGTCATTGGCCTTGAAATTTTTGAAATATCTTTTATGAAACGTCGGTAAAATCGGCGTGGCCCAAGAAACTCCTAATGGATTTGACTGCCGGTTTTTCCCGACGGAAACAGACGTTGTCCATTCTTGACGGGACTTTTGTGGGGATTAATGTCCCTAAATATTACAAATCTTGGGCTAGTGTACCTGATCATATAAAGCCCCATCTTTGGCACAAGTTAAAGGTGGAATCATTGCTGGAGTTGATGCATTGTGTCGTGAGAGATACAAAGATCGAAAATCTCAATTCAAGTTAGAGTATTTTACAAACCGAGGAGGATACGGACATCCGATTGAAATTCGACAGTTCTCTCAAGATCAGATGATTTTCATCTGATGATTGGAATAAATATGTTGATTACTTCTTGCAAGATGACACTAGGAGTCGATCAAACAAATTATGCAAACAGAGGCATTCAACTATATCCTAGTTGCCATCGACGTCAGTCATATGCTGCAAGACTACATAAACATGTAAGCTACTTTATTTAAAGAAATATCTGGTAAATACGTAAATATGACATAAAATATACTTAGTAATACTTGTTGTTGTAGTTATGATAATTGTGATTAGGGGTGTTCATGGATGGTTGACAAAACCGAAATCGAATTTCGGATGGTTAACCGGAGATATCGGTTCGATGATTTCGTGAACCTAAACCTAAAAAACTGATTAACCGACAATCGGTTAACCGATTTTTTCGGTTCAGTTATTCGGTCAACCAATTAACCATTTTTTATTTAATTAATTAATTTTTAAATTAAAAAACTTCAAAAATTAGTTCCTACAAACTAAAAATGTCTAAGAAAATAAAAGTGATGAATAAAACTAAAAATTATCTATATAGTATTTTAAAAGATTCGACATTATCTTTAAAATTCTAATAAAAACAAAAAAAAATTATAATTTTCTAAATTAAATTGTTCAACTGTAAATTTTGTTGTTTTGAATTTAAAAGTTAATGTATACTAATAGGTAAGTTATAATTTTAAATTGTTGTTGTGATAAATGTTAATATTTATAAGCATAAAAGCTAAAATATATAAAATTAATAATTTCGGTTTTTCGATTAATCGTCCGTCACCGAAATCGTGAACCTAAACTGAAACCTACACTGAAGTTTTTTTCCGGTTCGGTTTCGGAATTTTTTGAACACCCCTACTTGTGATTAGGGGTGTAAACGAGTCGAGCCGAGCCCGAGCCGTTTAAGCTCGCGCTCGGCTCGTTTAAAAGTATTAGGCTCTAGCTCGAGCTCGGCTCGTGAATAATTTTTAGCTCGGACTTGACTCGTTTATTATATATTTTATTTTAATTTTATTTTTTTAGTTAATTTTTAAATAATCTTTTATAATAATATATGTAACTTGTTATTTTAATATATTTATATTTATTTAATCCATAGATTATATATTTATTAATTTAAAAAATATATTTATATATAGGCTCATTTAAGCTCTTTTAGGCTCGCGAGCTCGATATGCTCGAGCTTGATTATTAAACGAGCTCGAATTTAGGCTTGAGCACGACTCGGGCTCGTTTAATTCGAGCTTTTTCGAGCTTTTAATGAGTCGAGCTCGAGTAGCTCACGAGTAGCTCGACTCATTTAAACCCCTACTTGTGATATATAGTAGGTAATATAAACTTGACACTATGAATGCACTTGTAAGATTAATTCATTATGTAATATATACTTGGTAATATGCATAGACTAGTATTGTTAACTCATTATGGAAAAAGAATGGACAACGTCCGTTGCCCATTAATTTGGACGTTGAGCATAACACCTTTCAAGCAATTTACGATAATGGCATGGATTTCTCAACCATGGTCAGGACTTCTGTGGGGAATATTGTCCATAAATATTACAAATCTTGGGCTAGTGTACTTGATCATATAAAGGCCCCTCTTTGGCACAAGTTAAAGGTTCAATTGTTTAATAAATTTTTGTTAGCTTGTAATATTATACATTAAGCTGACTATTTTTTAAACTGCAGACATAATTTGACTTGGAGGCTCACTTAAATGGCCCATATGCAAAAGGAATCATTGCTGGAGTTTATGCATTGTGTCGTGAGAGATACAAAGATTGAAAATCCCAATTTCAGCGTAACCCTACTACGGGTCAGTTTCCAAGTCTGATAGAGAACTTTGGTGAAATGCATCGATATAATGATACTTTTGTCAATCAACTTAACGCAAATCATTATGCAAATAATAATTTAATTTACGGTATGAAATCCGGTATAGTTAATTGTTTTGAAGTTAAATATGAAATTATATATAATATCTTCATATATATAACATTGAATGTTTTTTATTTTAACTATATAGCACCAAATGTAACAACTACGGAATGAGTTTCAAAGTAGCACTTTCAACTCGATGAGTGAGGTAGAAATCATGTCACAAGTGTTGGGAGAGAGACACAGTCATCATCGTGGGCTTGGACGAAAGTTACCTCGTAGTTCATCATCAATTTCAAACACTCAATCACAAGAAAGAACGTATACACGAGCTGAAGTTGATGTTGTGTTTGCCCAACAAACTGCATGTCAAAATGCGCAAGAAGCTGCAATTCTCTCGCAACAACAATGTCAAGCTGCGTTAGTTACTCAACAACAATCCTTTTATCACGCCTTATTATTTTCACAAATAAATGTTGCCGACTACCGACCCATCGTACCCCCACAGTGTGGATAACATGAATGAAGATGAAAACGAAGACGAGGATGACGAAGATGAGGAAGACGAGCAATATGTTGTTTATTTATTATATCAATAGATGCATTTTGTTCCTAGTTATGTTAACAAGATTTATTTTTAATTCTAATCAATTAGTTGCATATTTTTTAGAATTTTTTATATTGCTGAAATTCTGGAAAACAGGTTGTTAAGTACATGGGGGCATAAAAAATAGCAAGAAGTTGTGTGCGTTGAAATTTAGTTTTTGCGATGACAAGGACGCAGTTTGCACCATTTTCTTGTAGTGATTATCTTTTGAAAAAAAATTCATAATTATATAAATTTTATGGCTTTTGGTCGTGAACCCGTTTGCTTGAACGGACACAAATTGCTACCTCTAATCATAGATCTTGATCAAGTACTTTGCCAAATATTAAATTGCTACCTCCAATCATAGATCTTAAATTCTTGATCAAGTACTTTGCCAAATATTAAATGCGTCACGATGGACTGGTTACTAAATGGACTGGTTACTAAATTACTGTTCAACGAATTAATCTTAAATTTTATGTTCTTCACAGATTTTTTATATACTGTAAATGTGTGTGTGTGAAAGTATAATGATTTTAGAAGTATCAATTGTTTTGTTGGTTGTAAGTTGGTAATTATTTAGTTATATATTAAAGTGTAAGTTTTGTAATTTTTTAATTTATTAATTGCATAGTTAAGTGTTCTTTTTACAAAATCACTATAAGAAATGAGAATCAATGAAATAAGGTTTTTTTATATGTATAATTATAGTTATTTTAATTTGAGTTAAAAAATTATGGTATATTAATTGTGAAATTAGGATTTGTTTATATGTAAAATTGGGTTTATTTTTTTATGTATATATTTATTGATTATGTATGTGTGTATTGAATTAGGATTTATTAATTTACAAAAGATTGTGTGTGTGTATAAATTTAAGAAAGATGTATGATTGTGTATATAGATTTATACGAAAGATGTAAGATTGTTTTTATAGAATTTATAAAATTAGATTTTTATACATATGCAATTGACTTTATTTATCATATAACTCATACTTACGTGTTTTGTTTATAAATTACTACTTTTTCTATAAATTAATTTAAAATAATCATCATAAGCTTAGAATATATAATCATTCGAAGTTTATTTTAGAAATTACTTATGGATTGTCTCCGATTTGGGACTTGTTTTAGAATGCTTTAATTCATTTAGGATGTAAATGTGTATTATATTGATTGGTTGTTTAAGAAAGATTTGATTATCATTTTCTCTTTGCATCTCGGTATATATATATATATATATATATATATATATATATATATATATATATATATATATATATATATATATATATATATATATATATATATATATATATATATATATGTAACACCCCGACTCCCGAGCAGGTACGTGTAATTATCCTATTGACCAATTATTTTATTGAGTATTGCGTTGGTCCAATTGCGTCCCGTATAGTGGATTATACGTGTCGGGACGGGGGATTACGTGGATTCGGGATATAATTTTAGTGGATAACTTATAATTATGGATTCACGAGATTAAATGGGACTTAATGATATAAATAGTGGATTTTTGATATTGGGGTCGGGTATCGGTGTCGAACCCGCGATATAACGGGATCCGTATATAGCGTATATGTATGTGTGACGTGTTCCTTATCTTCTCTTTTGTGCAAAAATCTGAAATAGGTGTGTGTGTGTGTGGTTCTCTTTCTGCTGGAGCTTCAAATTGGATCCAAATCAAGTGATTGAAGTTGCAAATTCAGATTTAAAGCCTCCAAAGTGTGTTCTTGAGTTTAAGGTAAGGATTTCTCCAAATTAGATGTGATTTTGTGTGATAAACATTGAGATATGTTGGGAATTGTTGTGGAATTGAGTTAGTAGTGTTCTAGTATCATTTATGTGTAAATTAGCTGCTGGGAATCGAGGTTGTGGGGTTAAAACCCCCTGGACAGAACTGAAACAGCGAACAGGGGACCTGTTCTGTATCGTGAGCGCGACCACGACGCGCCTAGCGCGGCCGCGATGTTCTTGGGGAGCGCGGGCCGCGATCGGGCCAGTGCGGCCGCGATCGGGCTTCTGCGGGCTTGGGTCGGTTTGGGCTTTGGGGGTCCGTTGGGCTGTTTTGTGGGGTTCATTTGGGTATATTAACAGCTATGGGATAATTGAGATTAATCTGGGAGAATTAATTGTGTACAGGGGCTATCAGAGACTGTTACGGGCCGGGTTCGGATCAATCAGTTAGGGAGATTGTGCAGGGTGATCCAGGTGAGTACACGAGTTCTTTTCAAAGGGCCTACTTTTATCGAGTCATAATATGTGCATATATTATTGTTGTGATTGTGTTGGGCACTGCGAGTTGCCCCTCAGGTATGATCTTTCCTTCTTACTATGTGTTATATTTGAGATCCATTACTATATATTGCGATGAGTATCGTGGGAGCTGTGTAGCTCTGTTTGACCCTGTGAAGGGTTCCCATATATATATATGCGGCCGTTATTCCTGTTAGCTTCCACGGGCGTGGTTTGGCTCCAGGGGGGGGGGGAGGGATCCCCAATTGAGATGAGTATCTCTTTCTGTATTGGATCTCTAGGGTCTCTGAGTAGAGACTCGTTGGCATGTGTTATGCCACGTAGTGTAGGGCTGCCATGTGACATGCGATGTGTGATTATGTGAATTGTGCAGTGTCTAACCCTTGTGTACTCACGAGCTGCGAAGCTTACGTATTCGAGTCTGATGTGTGTATCAGGGGGACCGAAGATAGGACCGCCAGCTCCTGAGCGACGATAGGAGCTTGACTTGCTGCGATCGGGAGATTCTGCTTTTGTTATCTGTATGTGATACTTTGCTAGAAACTTTGGGACAAATGATACTGGGTTGTATGTGAATATTTGGGTCCGGGTCGGGTCTTGTATGTCGGGTTGACTTCTGGATATTATGGTTAATGTGCGTAAAATGTTTTAATTAATCAGTGTTTGTGTAAACCTTGACATTGGGATATGGATTGTGATTGCGTTAATGCCACATGTGTATTGTAAATGACGTGGCTTTTAGTTGGGATTAGAGGGTGTTACATGTATGGTATCAGAGCTTGTGGTTCTAGTATTGAGTATCAGTGGATGCTTGAGCTTAGACCGTGTTCAGATTCTTGGGGAGTGTTCCGGTGACGGATACTAGAGGATTTAATTATCCTGGCTTAGTGTATAACGCTGGGAGACCTACTTCTTTGTGCTTAATTGCCTTGTTTTGTGCAGATCAGTATGGCAGACCAGGGAGAGGGTTCTGGCGCGGGTAAGCCGCCGGGTGATGATGAGTATATCCGCAAGTCAGAGTTGCTTGGGGTTCTTACAGAGTTCTATAGACAGCAGAGAGAGCAAGAGAGAGAGCAGAGGCATGATACGGGGCCACGTTCTGGGGATGGTCAGGATATGGGCACGGGTGCAGGTGCCTCTTCCTCTACATCTCAGCGAGGGGGTTCATTTAAGGATTTCATGACTGGGAATCCTCCAGAGTTCAGAGGCGGGGGTGAGCCAGGGATGGCACTCGCGTGGGAGCGCGAGATTGAGTCTGCATTTCGGGTTGCTCATGTGGACCCGAAAGACATGGTAGGGTATGCCACGTATCAGTTGAGGGGTGGAGCCTCACAGTGGTGGAGATCTATCGAGTCTTCTATGTCTGATTCTCGTGCATATGCGATGTCCTGGGCTCAATTTAAGGACATGTTTGAAATTCAGTATGCACCCCGTGATGAGCAGCGAGAGATGGAGCGCCGTTTCCTCCACTTACAGCAGAGGGATCTGTCCGTGCAGCAGTATGTGGATCGCTTCAATGAGTACTCCCAGTTCGCGCCGCAGCATGTAAATACAGAGAGGCGCAAGGCCGATGCCTTTGTTGACGGCCTGAGACCAGATATCAGGGAGTTTGTGGGACTACAGGAGACGTCCTCTTTTGCTAGGGCGCTAGAATTAGCTCGCATGAGAGAGCGAGAGATCGAGAGGCAGCGAGAGCAGCCGCCTACTCAGAGACAGCGTACGGGAGCCACTGAGCATTCTAGTTACTGGCGCGAGCCGAGGGATCGGCAGCCCGAGCAGGGCCGTCAGCAGGAGCAGAGTTCAGGTCCGCGTAGGGACCGAGGCAGGGACAGAGGCAGAGATAGAGGTCAGGATGAGAGATCCCGGGGACAGGGTCAGAGAGACAGTCATGCGGCCAGTCAGAGCAGTGTTGGGCAGGGGTCCCGGGCATCGGGGAGTAGAGCTGACAGTTTATCCGGAGAGCGAGATTGTCCGAGATGCCACCGCAGGCATGCCGGACCATGTGCTAGTGATCAGTTTCGGTGTTTTAGATGTGGCCAGTTCGGCCACACAGCTACAGCCTGCACAGCCCCAGAGGCATTATGCTTCCGATGTGGGAAGCCGGGCCATCGTATGAGAGACTGCCCAGAGACAGCACCAGCAGTATCGGGAGCGAGCACGAGCGGGGCTAGAGTCGAGCCTTCTTCTTCCACCTCCCGCAGGGATGCAGCTCCGAGAGCCAGAGGCCGGGTGTTCCAGGCCACAGCTGAGGAGGCCAGAGATGCTCCAGATGTTGTTACGGGTACGTATATTCTGAATGGCTTGCGTGCGCGAGTCTTATTTGATTCTGGAGCCGATCGCTCTTATGTGTCAGTGTCCTTCTGTGCTTATTTTACTGTTGTTCCTACTGTATTATCTGTGCCATTGATTGTCGAGAGGGTAGACGGCAGTACCGCTTTAGTGAGCCGTATTTATCGAGAGTGTGTACTCGAGATCGATACTCACCGATTCTTGATCGATTTACTGCCTATCGAGATCAGCAGCTTCGATGTGATCGTCGGTATGGACTGGATGACAGCCCGTCAGGCAGATATTCTTTGTGCTAAGAAGATGATCAGGATACCGATTTCTGAGACCGAGGTCGTGACAGTTTATGGGGAGAGGCGAAAGGGCGAGATTGGGATCATCTCGATGGTTAGAGCTCAGAGATATGTGACGAAAGGTTGTGAGACCTTCCTGGCTTATGTGATTGACGCCCAGAAGGAGAAGACGAAGGTAGGGGATGTACCTGTAGTGCGAGACTACCCTGAGGTATTCCCAGATGAGCTACCTGGGCTACCGCCAGATCGCCAGGTAGAGTTCCGGATCGATCTTATCCCTGGAGCGGTGCCGATTGCGAAGACGCCTTACAGGCTGGCACCCACTGAGATGCGAGAGATGATGACTCAGCTTCAGGAGTTGCTGGATAGGGGATTTATCCGTCCGAGCTCATCACCGTGGGGAGCACCGGTGTTGTTTGTGAAGAAGAAAGACGGTACCATGCGAATGTGTATCGATTATCGGGAGTTAAATAAAGTGACCGTGAAGAATAGATATCCACTTCCGCGAATCGACGATTTATTCGATCAGCTACAGGGATCTAGCTTCTTCTCGAAGATTGATTTGCGATCTGGATATCATCAGCTGAAGGTCAGGGAAGAGGATGTGCCCAAGACAGCCTTCAGGACGCGCTATGGACACTATGAGTTTCTAGTCATGCCATTCGGACTGACTAACGCACCCGCAGCCTTCATGGATTTGATGAACAGGGTGTGTAGAGCCATGTTGGATCGATTTGTGATCGTGTTCATAGACGACATATTGATCTACTCGAGGAGCGCTGAGGAGCATGAGCAGCACTTGAGGGAGGTCCTAAGCGTGCTGCAGAAAGAGAGACTTTATGCGAAATTTTCGAAGTGCGAGTTTTGGCTCCGAGAAGTGCAGTTCTTGGGCCATGTTGTGAGCAGCGAGGGCATCAAAGTGGATCCCGCGAAGATCGAGGCTGTGATGAGTTGGGAGCAGCCTAAGACCGTGCCAGAGATTCGTAGTTTCCTGGGATTAGCAGGCTACTGCAGACGGTTCATTCAGAATTTTTCGCGGATAGCCATGCCGTTGACGAGATTGACACGGCAGGGCGTACCATTCGAGTGGAATGACGAGCAGGAGACTGCCTTTGCCGAGTTGAGAGCTCGATTGTGCCAGGCGCCGGTGTTAGCCTTGCCCGAGGGTACGGATGATTTCGCTGTGTATTGTGATGCATCAGGGACAGGGCTGGGTTGTGTGTTGATGCAGCGGGGCAAGGTGATTGCCTACGCTTCGAGACAGCTGAAGACATATGAGGAGAATCATACTGTCCATGATCTTGAGTTGGATGCCATAGTCTTTGCGCTAAAGATATGGCGACATTATCTATATGGGTCCCAGTTTGTGGTTTATACGGATCACAAGAGCCTTCAGTATCTTTTCAGTCAGAAGGAGTTGAACATGCGACAGAGACGCAGTTTAGAGCTTCTGAAAGATTATGACAGTGAGATACAGTATCATCCTGGAAAAGCGAACGTAGTTGCTGACGCCTTGAGTCGTAAGGCGTGCGTTCAGACGATTACCTCCCGAGCTGTGAGACTCGAGATCACCTCTACCCTGATTGACAGTCTGAGATTGGCACAGATAGAGGGTCTGCGGGAGCAGAATGTGAAGAGGGAAAGGTTAGTTGGGCAAACAAAGTCGTTGGTCAGGGATGACCGAGGGATATATACGCTGAGAGGCAGAGTTTGGGTTCCCAGAGTTGGGAACTTGCGACAGTTGATTCTTGATGAGTCACATAAGTCGAGGTTGTCTATTCATCCTGGGAGCACCAAGATGTACCGAGATCTCCGAGAGTTCTACTGGTGGCCGGGTATGAAAAGGGATGTGGGCCGTTACGTCGAGCAGTGTATGACGTGTTTGCGGGTCAAAAGTGAGCATCAGAAGCCGCACGGCCGTCTACAACCACTGGAGATTCCCGAGTGGAAGTGGTACCACATCACGATGGATTTCATCGTCAGACTTCCTCGTACTGTGCGTGGGAACGATATGATTTGGGTCATAGTAGACCGGTTGACTAAGAGTGCGCACTTTCTTGCGGTTCGGGGTACGATCACGATGGACCAACTAGCGCGGCTGTATATTAATGAGGTGGTGTCGCGGCATGGGGTTCCGAAGTCGATTACTTCTGATCGCGATACTCGATTCACCTCGCGGTTCTGGCAGAGTTTCCAGAGAGAGCTGGGTACCCGGGTTCAGCTGAGCACAGCTTACAGGCCTCAGACAGATGGGCAGACCGAGCGCACCAACCAGACACTTGAGGACATGTTGAGAGCATGTGCCATAGACTTCAGAGGTAGCTGGGATGTGCATCTCCCATTAGTTTTACGAGAGTGCTGGAGCATGGCGTTGTATAAATCCAGTTACAAACTCTCCGAAACATGGGCATAGTTCATCGTCGTGACAATCACCTTGTCACTCTCGTCGTGGCGTTACGAGAGTGACAGTGATGGCCGTGAGGATCCACCACCTCCCGGTGGTCGGGGTCGGGGTGTGCACAAGGTGGATGGTAAGTTTTTTCAATCATATTCATTTATTTATTATGATTTATCATGACTAATTTTTTTAATTATAATTGCAGTCGTGCCAGCCCGTAGGAGAGGCTTGAGCATAAACTTGAACCTCATGCTCACTTGGGAAAGTACTGGGAGACATCCGTTGTCCTTACAGTTTGATGAGATTACGGTTACGACGGTTGGCAACATATTCGTGAGGCACGCAGGTACATGTGGCGCGATATCACTTTAGATAGAGAGTCAAGGAAAAAGGGTTTTCCCTCCGAGAAACATGCTATGTATGAGCATATTCGGGTAAATTATTAATATAAGTATAAATGTTGTGTTTATCTTTTATTGTTTTTTTACTTGTCTAACTTTTATCTATTATTTTTTAGTCATATTTTGATCTGCAAAGGGTTGTGGAAGATTTTACTCAAAACATATTAAGAGATGGTCTTGAATATATGATGTCTACACGTCATAAAGGTCGAAAAACTGAAGCGAATAAACATTTTAAGAAAGTAGGAGGATATGAGGATATTGAAAGAGCTAGGGTCAACCCCCCTGGATGGTATGACCATAGTGGCATAGATGTATTGATTTTTAAACACGGAAAAGTTTTTGAAGCGTTCTAGTCAAAACAAAATAAATCATGCAAAACAAGTGGTTAAGAATCATGGAGGAACGAGGTCGTATGGTAATGCTCGTCATAAAAAAGTAAGTTACGATAAAAGACATGCATACACACACAGATATGTATAAATACACACACAGATATATAAAATAAAATTTATAATTTTAAACCGAGCATGAGTCGTATCCAAGTTTTCATATCAATAAGAATGGAACATTCAATGACCCAATGGTTGAGGGTCAATATGTAAGTGGTTATGCTTTTTAAACTTAAAAATATATTGATATGTAATGCTTAAAAGTATACTAATTTGTTTAATTATTGTTGTAATATACAGAATGCTTTGGCACGTGAGGATGCAGAGTAATTCGAACGCTCATCCTCGTCGAACAATCCAACCCCAGTAGATAAGACATCAATTTTTGTGAAGGTTTTGGGTTTCAAACGGGGACATATAAAATGAGTTGGACATAATCTTCCGGAACGGTGACTTACGAGGACAAACCCCACGACCATCAGAGGTATATTATTATCTGACAAACTAATTGTTGATAATGAGACTTTTTTAGGTTGGTATCGGTTAAATTATCGTGATGGGTATGTATAGGTCGGTATTGGTTATATTTACTTGTAACAGGTCATAATGAGTTAGTATGATTGATACATGTATACTTGTAATTGATGATGATGGATCAATACAAGCTATATTTTTAGGAGGTTGTTTTGAGAAGGCGTGGGAATTGAAGGATATTTTGGGGCAAAACAATTTAGCAGTGTTATTTTATCTTTATTATGTATCAGTTGTTTGGAAAAATATTATGTATGAACTATAATGAAAAATGAATTTTAAGATTTATGTTTTAATTTATGATGGTTATAACAATTAAGTTGGAAAAATGAAAACTTTATTTGTAGTGTTAACAAATGTTATTTGGATTCTAATTTCTCACAACATTTATTTTACCACAAATCAACTATGAATTGTAAACGTGTAAATTTTTAAACAAAGATTGTAATTGAACGGTTGGTTGTTTGAGGTGATTTCTAACTTTCTAAGTAAGATTTATGGCAAATAGAAAAGTATGTTAATGAAAAGTAGAAAAATTATATGGTCTTGAACTTACAATAATGTACTAGCATTATATGTTCATATTTAATCTCAGAAGTCATAAATTATTTTTCATAAATATTGAAAACCTGCTCTTAAATATCTATCTATCTATACTATTAAAAGAGTAACTATACTCATTTCTGGTGAAGCCACGTGTCGTCACCATGAATCGACACGTGGCATTTATAGATTTTAAAAATAGTAAAGAAATTTAAATCAAATCTATCCAAATCTAATATAATCCACTTTTAAATTCAAATCACATCAAATCAAACAGAATCTAATACTCTACTAACTTATTAATTAAATCTATCCAAATCTAACATAATCCGCTTTTAAATTCAAATCAAATCAAATCAAACAAAATCTAATAATCTACTAACTTATTAATTATAAGATAATATAATAAAAGTTTTAAAAAATATATAATAAAATAATTCCTCTTCATATATATTTAGAAATATACAAATTAATAGGTTATAATAAATAATAATATCATTATATATACTTTTGTTTAAAAAATAATATTTATATCTTTATATTTTTATTTATTATATTTTATATATATTAATTAAAGATATCCGCGTAATACGCGGGTAATAAACTAGTTGTATAATTAACGAACATCAACAAACACAACATTATCAAATTGTTTTTCATCTTCTTCTCAAACAATAAAAAAGCTTTCTTAATAGCTAGACCATGAAGGAAATTATGTAATAAATATAAAAAGTAGAATGTTAGATATTTTCGATTTATATATTTTATTACAAATTAACATCTATAGATTAAAAAAATAATAGAACCTATTTATTTTTTTATAAACATAATAGTTGTTTTTATCTTTTGATATTTATATAGCTTAGAAAATAATATGGTATATTTGACCTTTTAAAAACAATAAATTGTATTTTTTTTCTTTTATTTTTTATAATAATTAGTTGTAATTGTGAAATGTGAAGATAACACGTGACATTTAATTTTTTATTTTATTATATGAGTATAAATTTAAAAAATTAATTCCATTAATCTTGTAGGATAATTTTTAAATACATTTTATCAAATTTATAATATCTACTTATATAATATAATAAACTTAAATATAAATATATAAAAAATTATTATTCAATTCAAATTTGAGTTCTATAATAGATAAGATTTAGTTTAGATAGATTTGATTAGATATTATTTAAATTATTTATTATATGGATTAACTAGTTCATTGACTCATGCATTACATGGGTTGTATAATAAATATAATTAGTTTTTAATATTGGGATTAATATTGAAAAATTTTCATCAACTTTTTTCATTTTCACGATTAAGTTCTAAACTTTATTCTTGTTGTTTAAATCCCTAAACTATTTTTGTTTTATTCAAAAGTGTATATTTGACTTGTTTCAACGGTTACCAAACAAGTAATCTTAATTTTATACTTGATTAATGTTGCAAAAAACTCATCATCTTTTCATATTTAATGATTAAGTTCATAAACTTTTTATTTTATCAATTGTATTCTACCGGCTAATCTCGTAGCCGGTCAAATATATACTTTTGAATAAGACAAACATAGTTTAAGGATTTAAACATATGTTATAAAAGGTATCATTTATATGAAGATTATTTATTTTGTCATCTTTTCATATTTAGATGTATTTTTATTTTTAGTAATAAATAGTCTAAAATAATCTTATAATACATTAGAGGACTTTTTTCTCAGTTTTTAAATCGCCAATGAACGACATTTTAAAGTGATTACGTAATATAAATAAAAATTAATGTTGATGTAAATTTTTAATAACGAAAATAGATTCTAAATTTTGGAAACATTTAATATAGGATTGAAATATGTAACATTTGCTATGAGTTTTAAAAATGGCATATAATGTAAAGTTTTAAAAATGAAAAAAATTTGATATTTAAATACATTTCATAAAATAACTAAAAATATTTTAAAATTTATAAATATTTTCTATATAACAAAATACATTTTTTTAAAAAAAATTAAAAGTGCTATATCGTAATTATATAATTGTTAAATATAAAACCATGTGTAAAATGTTAATTATTTAATAAATAATAGAGAGAACAATAAATAGTGTATAGGAGTGTTCATTTTCGGACCGAATTACGGATGATCCGAAAATCGAATACATGAATTTTACTATCTGAATCCGTATCTGATTTTTCGGATAATCTGAATTTCGGATATCCGAAATTTCGGAAAATCCGAAAATCAGATATAGGATTATCCGAAATTTAAAATTTTTTACTTAAACTTAAAATTATAAAATGAATTCAAATATACAAAAAACAAATCTATATACCTTTTAATATATGAAAAAATAATTGTGTCGTAAACAAAATTATATCATTCTTTTTAAACTTAAAACAACAATAAACATGTCAAAATATAGTAAATTACATTTAAATGAATTATAATTATGTTAAAGCGACATTATACATTTAAAATTAAAAAATATAATTATTCTTAGTCAATTAACTTATGAAAAAAAAGTTTAAAAAATATAAAAAAAAATTAGATTAAATTATGCAAAATCCGTGTCCGAAATTTCAGATTATCCAATTTTCGGATATCCGAAATTCGGATAATTTCACTTTGGATTTTCGGATTTCCGGGTCGGATCCTCGGATTTGAATATTTTTGAACACCCCTAATAGTGTATATGTTTTTAAATATGAATAATATTTTTAGTATAGTATTTGAATATTGGAAAGTGTAAAATAAAATTTGAAGAAAATAATATTTTTTGATAACTCAAAATATAATGTGTATGTTTTCTAACTAATTTTTATAAATAATTCAAAATAATTCGCATATAGCGTCTTTCGGTCTTTCCCCACCTGGACAATTTTTTTTTTTGGGCCCTTATGTTGTTGGGCCCAGGATGACACATGCCATGGTCTGTATATGATGTGGTAACATATGTTAAGATACAAATTTAGTGTTTTATTAGTTACTAGTTTATTATCTACGTATTACGCGGATATTTTAATTTATAGTTGTTTATATTAAATATACACAGATTAAAATTTAAAACATAAAAATATTAATTTTACTACAAAAAATACAAGAATTTTATTATGATAATTTGACATAAGCTATAATTTTTTTAGACTTCTAAATATATATTAATAATAATAAATTTTTGTATCATTTTTAAGCTTTTTACTATATTGTAGTTGTCACTTATTGAGATATAAATATTCGGTTTGAATTGATTTTAAATCTTATTATATTAGATTTAAATTTAGAAAGATATAATTTAGATATTATTTGTCACGTGTCAATTGCTGGTGATGACACACAACATCATAAAGAATAAGTAAAGCTATTCATTTATTATTATTTATATATTATAAATAGGACCAACTTGTAGCATTTAAAGTTTATAAATAAAAAAAATATGTTTTATATAGATAAAAATTTTAGGTAAGTTAGAGGTTGAATTAAAAGTATTTAAAAATCATTTAATTATATTAGATTATTAGTAATGTGTTAATTTCTTTATAAAACAATTACATAAGTTAATTGAAAGAGTTATATCATGTAAAATGGATAGGAAAACAAAAATCAAGAGAATTGAGAGAATGTCATGTGTAATGAATTATATATAGATATAGATATAGATTAGTTTCTATGGTTATATAAGTTTCTTGCTATTTGATGCAATTAAACATGATAAAGATCATGTTATATAAGTTTAACCTACAGAAAGAAAGAAACCATCAGCCGCCACCCTTTCATTTTCCTCCAACAAACCCTCCATTAACACCATAAGAAACTCTTCCTTCTGAATCTTTAAGAAATCCTTTATGTTTTTTTAAACTTTAATGGATACCCAAAATCGATTGGATTTCTTGGTGCGAACTCCGATTCCGATGCTTCATTGGTGTTGCACCATCGCCGGCGACAACTACAGGTAACGATGTTCTATTTTCCGATCTTCATACCCACATGCTTTTCGATCTCCGTTTTCACAGATTCGTCTTTTATTTTCAGGATCCATGAAAAGATAAGATCCAATGGTGATTATCTTGTCATGATTGTTGGAATCGGTGTTCTCGGAATTAATATCACATACAAGGTAAAATCATTTTTATTAATTTCATTATATGACTTACTTCCACGTTCATGTTTAGGGTTCATCTTCTTGTTTCTTATTGTTGGTTAAAATTTGCAGAATTCATACCAATATTTGATAATTTATTACACATTGTCAGTTTAGGGGTTGTTAGTAAACCAAACCACTTATCGGGTTGATTCGGATTGGGTTTGGCTCTCGTTATTCGGTTTGGATTTGACTAAATTGAATTGGACCGACTGTTAAGAAAATGTAGGTATGATTTTAGTTTTTCTGTTTTCATATTTGGAATTATTAAGTTTTTTGAACAGTATTACTCAGGCTTGGTTTTTTTAAATGTAAAGTTGGAATCTTTAAATTAAATAAGCCAACTATTAAGCAAGATATTTTAGGTTGCGTTTAGTCAACGAAAACCGGTCATTTTTCAATTTCAGTTTTCAAGTTATAGTTTTATGGGGGAAAAAGAGTTTCTATGAAAAGTGAAACTTGTTTAGATGATAAAATTTTAGTTTTAAGAAAAATAAGATATGTGGTTATAAAATAAGAAAAATAGAATAGATCATAAAAAAAGTAAGAGTGAGAAAGAGAGTAATATAAAGAAATATAGGACATGTAATAAAAAAGTAAGAGAGAATATGAAAAGTGATATTTTTAAAAGTGAAATGAAAATTTATGAAATTGTTGTTGAGTAAACAAATTTTCATTTTTTTGAAAAGTGTGATGGAAATTTTCGGTAACTAAACTTGGTTTTCATAGTTTAGTTGTTTGGTTGCCTCAATTTGACGTTCTAACGAGCTGCATTATGAGCTGATCTGGGCAGCCCTCTCTTGCAACATTCAACATCACAGTAGGTCCTAGACTTGGAAATTTTTTTAGAAATAATGGCTTTTTTTATTTTTCCAACAAAAGTAATACCTTTTTTTTTGTTTTCAAAAGTAATATATGCGGTATTCCCAAGACCGAATGGCAGCATGCTTGTGCAGAAACCTTGACCACCATTCGGGGTTCTGAAAACCGAATGCAGGTGGTGTCATAAACTTTTCAAAATTTTTGTCTACTGCGGGTTTCTCAACACCGAATGCAGCTTTTGACCAGCTTTTGACCAACTTTTCAGAATGTTTTGTCTGCTGCGGGTTTCTCAATACCGAATGCAGGGTTTTTCCAGAACACGTGAACCCGCTTCAGCACCCGTGAACCCCCAAATCCTCTATATAATTCATATGCAAAAATCAAATTGCATGTATCTCAATCAATCTCTATAGATCTCTCAATCTCTATTTCTATTTCAATCTCTCAATCTTTATATTTTTAAACACTTATTTTAATTTTTACAATGACCCAAGAATAAATATTTGCTGGTCCAATTAATGGCGAACTATTGTTTTTAAATGAAGAACGTCGGGCGTTCGAGTTATTTCAATTAAATGAGAACGATCCCGAACAAAACAAAAAACTTGGCACGCCGTTGGAAGTTCATCGTGGCGATGGAAAATTATGGAAACATCTAAAGGAGCATCCGATACCGGGGAATGTTATGACAATTATCGAGGATGCGAGTTTTCGTGGAATTTTTGAATGCGGAAACCATTAAATTGACTGGCACTTGATCACTGCTCTTGTAGAGAGATGGCGGCCGGAGACCCATACATTTCATCTTCCTATGGGCGAGGCTACTGTTACTCTGGAAGATGTACAAGTGTTATGGAGATTGCTAGTGGATGGAGATGTGGTCACTGGTGCTGATCTTAAACTTACTTCCCAAAAAGTTAACGAGATGTGTCTAGCTTATCTTGGTTTCGTGCCCATAGAGAACTAAGTATCTGGGTTGTATGTAAAGATGACCGCTTTCATGACAGAAATCCAACAAGCGGTCCGGGGTGGTGACGAAGGTCCTAGACAAAGGACCCGTGTTTATATTATGTACTACTAGGAGGTACATTGCTTCCGGATTCTGGAAATCGAGTACCTTTACATTTACTTGTAAATTTAATTTTTTTGGATCGTCGCAATCGACTGAGTTGGGGTAGTGCTGTGCTGGCACGATTATATCGAAGTTTATGCCACACTACAAATCTCGACACACAGTATGTGTACGGTCCCCTTTTATTGTTACAACTTTGGGCTTGGGAGAGAATTCCTGTTATCCGCCCTGCAATGACACAACCGCAAAACAACATTGTCTTCCCATTTGGTGCAATGTTAGTATTTATTAATTTTACCTTATTCTTACATTTTAATTTAACTTTTCTTTTATAGTATAATATTTAACAGTTTAGTTGTAATTAAATATAAATATTTTAATTTTATTTTATTAAAAAACCCAAGTCGTCCATTAAAAACCCAAGTCGTCCATTTAAAACGAATCAACATCATGATTTATATGGGTGTGCTTTGGTGAAATCGTAAAAAATAAAAACATTTGAGTTTTATAATATTTTTATTTAATAATAGTTAGTTACTAGTTAGTTACACATAGATAAATATTGATAAAGAAAATAATAAAATTATAAAACTTTATTTCTTTTTCTTATGTCATTTCTTTCATTTAAAAAAAATAAAAATTTATACTAAATGCAATAATTCTCTACTCATTTCCGTCGAAATGAAGACTTTTATCACATGATTAAAAAAGAAACTTTTAAACACGTACATAAAGTGGTTTCACTATATCAAAGGCTTCCGAATTGTTTATGGACAAAATATACATAACTTATTTATACTGTATCATAATTTTTTTGGATTCAATTTATTATCATTTCATTTATTTTAGGTTGATAGCAATTAGCATATTAAAATCACAAACTAAACCATGAAGAAAATAATTATAATAAAATCCAGCTAGATTCTTCTTAAATGCAACAAAAATAAAATGAAGGATTTCATTAATTTTTTGATTTAACTGTTTGACCTATATTTATTATATTCATATTCACTTATAAAAATAAGAAGCAAGATTTGATTGAATTTTAATCCTAATTTTGATTAGTAAAAGTCAAATACATGCACCATTGATCTCCTGTTTCTCCAAGGACTATTTATTATTAAATAATAATTAAAAAAAAAGGTTTGTGTACAATGATTGCAAACACTAAAACAGTTAATCAATACGTTTCAAACACTTGGTTGGTCCGTTTCAAACTTTTCTTTCATATTAAATATTTAAAGTTTAGTTGTAATTAAATATAAATATTTTAATTTTATTTTATTAAGCAAAAGTACGTGAATTAAACCAATTGTTATATATTTTCTTACAATGTTAAGTTTTCATTCAGATCATAAATATAAAAAAAAAGAATGTATTAACACTATGAAATAATTAAATTAGAACATATACATATACATGTTGTAGTTATCCAGATAATTGTTATTGATGGTGTCTAGGACAGTCTGTTCGGGTATGGTTGTTGGATATTCGAAAGGTATTATATCGAAAGAGTCCTGCCTCCCCGACTGACTTGACTGGCCATTGTAACTTTTATTTAGGATAACTACAAAATGAATGTGATATATGTTATAATTGTAATACAAATTTCAAAATTGAATATTGACTAGATATTTAATGATATAGATGGAGGGGGAGTCACAGCTTCGCTGAAACCGGAGCACATTGTTTAAGATCGACTCGCTACACTCTAATGATATTAGAAAATAACGAGGTATATTATTTTGAATTTAAGCTTTACATTTTTAAACTACAAAAGTTATGAACCACACTTACTTCTTACTCTCTGTTATGTGCTAGTTTAACTGGACATCATATGTTGAGTTCCTGCATCATCTACACGTTGATTGTAGAAGTGGTATTTCAATTTTGGAGATGCAACACATATTTAATATGTTGGGAGATTGTTGAACCACACTTACCGAGCAGGGTAATGAGGCAATTTAATATGGTACAGACCATCCCGTCAAACAACTTATTATTTACATCTGATCAGCACAAAAAGGTGCACAAAATCAATCGGGTGGGTAAGAAAGTTGATTGGCTTAGTAAGCACGGAAATTATATTCAACACTGACATTCGAGACATGAAAATATCGTAAATGGTAATTTGTCAAATAACTCCGATGCCAGTATTGAATATAGTAGATGGTACTTTCAACGAACGGTTAATCACATCGTTCGTCCTCAATCAAGTGGTCGTCCAGGGTTCAAAAACATTGCTGGATCTAGGGATTTAGCGGTAAGCCATTTTTCATTAATTAAATCATTTACATTCATATAAAGAAATTATTGACTTTATGTAATAATATATATTCTCTTAACAGTTTGAGGGCTGAGCTATTTGTATCAACCAGGAAGCAATCTAAGGTGTTGTTTGATTACATAAGAGGAAAACATCTGATGTCTGATTCTCACTTCTGATTGATAAGAGGTGGTCCTAAAGTCTGATAATAGGATCCAATAAGACTGTATGATTTGTAAATTAATAAATGTACGAACTGTTATTTTTATTAATTAAAATTAAATAAACTGTTAATTTATTTTTAAATCATATCAAACTTTATATTATAAATGATAAGATGATACAATCATAACACTAGCAACAAAAAAATTATAACAAATTAAACATAATAAGGAATTTTTTTAAAATAGAAATACATAATCGTTCATTATTCTAGCAAGAATCAAATCAATAATCAAGTATATAATCAAACTATTATTCTAGCAATAATCAATTCAATATTCTAAAAATTAAAAAAAAAAAATATTCAAGTATACAATTTTGACAAGAGGAAGAATAGTGGGTTTTAATCTCTTATCAAAAAGCACAAGGATAAGAGGATTTTACCTCTTATCACTTATCAGTATCAAACACCCTTATCACAGAAACCTCTTACCGAATAAGAGTTTTGGTCAATAAGAGCCCCAATAAGAGGTATCAAACACCCCCTAAGTCAACAGGAACGTTATGGCATCCAACAGTACATGGATCGAGCTGGGGGTAGCCGTCGCTTAGACATGCCATATCGGTATTTTCCTGATGCTTTTAGCAACTATCCTGGGGCAACCTATCAATATGGTTCCGGTGCAAACGTATCAGTTCCGCATCCTCTTATCCTGGATTTGAATGAAGAAGATGTGTCGTACAACGTTGATGGTTATATGGATTCTAACTTACATTTTTCACCGACGTTTAATGATGGCACACAAACCATGTATGACCATCAAGAAGCTGGTACTTCAAATGCAAATTTAGGGGAACATTCAACTTTTCAGCCAAATACTGTGGTACAAAATTTTTTTGGTGCGTACGACAACATACAGTACGCACAACAGAGTCAGGTTGTAATCGACACGGGCGGTCCCTCACACCCCTTTCAGACACAGAGGGATACAGAGTCTCAATTGTAACCAGATTCTAGTATGTCAACTCCTTCGTATCACAGTTCTTATTTCCCTCAATTTAGCTCTCCACAACCTCCACCAGTTCACATTCACGGATTTACTAGCTTGGAGATGGGGGTCCTTCATATGTTCGATCACCTGTACATTTTCATGAATTTCAATCGCCATTACAAAACCTAGACGATCATGGAACAAGTCCATGCTGGATTCAACGAACCCTTGACGGTCCTTCATCCCAACCTGAAATCCATACGACAGAAAATCCAACGCCATAAAGTACCATTGCTTCTAGACTTGATCGACGCCTAATAGACAACAAGGCCATCATTGTAATATTTGTCCTACTCCCCCTTAGTTTTTGATGTGAAAAAAACATTTGTATCGTATTGTAATATTTAAAATTATAAATCAGTGGTTGAATTTACAGTTGTATTTTAAATTTCATATTTTTTATTATTCGTTGACTGGATTAGGTTAATTTTTAGTAACATTTCTTTATTTATTTAAAGTTAAATAAACATTTGATCAACATTTATATTTTAATGTTTTATAAAAATTAGTCGTTAACCAAGTATTATTAGGCTTTACAAATTTTCATATTTATAAAAATATGTCATGTGTGTTCAAATTTAAAACGATTGTAACTAGCAATACTTGATATTTTTAAGACGAAACTTATATTGATATGAATAAAACCACATTTCCACATACGTTAACCCAACGTTGGTAATCAAACACGCTAAACCTTAAGACAAAGTACAATAACATGCTAACAATGAAGACAATAAACAATAACATGATAACTAAAAATAGAAACACGTACATCCACCAACCAATCAATCTGAATCTAATTGCTAGATTCACCAAATCCCTCATCATCTCTCGTAGACTCAACTACCTCCTCATTATTGTCCATCCTACGATATAGGATAGACAATGCCTTCAACCGGTTGTGCTCAGCCCGTGGTAGTCTTGGTGGATCATACAGATTATGCAGTTTCACATCAGAAATGTAAATTGAAATCAATTTATGTGTGGTCGTAATATTCAGCAACCAATTCCAATGATAACCAGCATCTAACGGATGTAGATTTGAATCCAAGTCAACACAAGTTACATGGTAGTAAAACCATTTGTTTTGATACCTTGAAGGGTATCCTAAAGCTTCTTTAAAAATGTCAGCTTTGAACCACCATTTATTAAATTGATGTATTTTAACGCAATGAACGTAATGGATTTTGCCATTGATGTAATCTCGACCTGGCTTATTTGTGAAAACTCCGTTTACATGAACTTTGATGCTAAAGATATCTTGAAACACATCTGTTAAAGTGAAGCTAGTTATATATGCATAAAATAGTCAAACAACTTAAATATAAAAAATTAAGAATATAAACTACCGTAATGATCAAGGTCAGGTCTCGGTTCTTCTGGTACAGAAATGTACCAACTTTTAGTTCCTGCACTTGAACTCATTTTTGTGAAGAAAGATATTTAGTCACTACGATTTTTGAACAAAGATATTAAGTCACTACGATCTGTGAACAAAAATTTAGTAAGACGGTCTATTTATAATGTATCGGCGTACGGTGGCATTCGGTGTTCCAAACACCGAATAACAGGGCATTGTCACCTCCGGGCTGACAGAATCTTACTGTTCCTGACATTCGGTGTTCCAAACACCGAATTACAGGGCCTTGTCACCTCCGGGCTGACAGAATCTTACTGTTCCTGACATTCGGTGTTCCTAACACCAAATTACAGGGCCTTGTCACCTCTGGGCTGACAGATCTTACTGTTCCTGACATTCGGTGTTCCTAACACCAAATTACAGAGCCTTGTCACCTCCGGGCTGACAGAATCTTACTGTTCCTGACATTCGGTGTTCCTAACACCAAATTACAGGGCCTTGTTTCGCATAACTATATATATATATATATATATATATATATATATATATATTGAATATGTATGGAAGAAATAACACCTATATTTTTCTTATGGAGCCACATAGTCCGTTTCTTGTTAATTTGTATGGGGGGGGGGGGGGTTGTGTGTCTTATACCAATGGTAGCGTTCTTTGTGATTCCAGAACCCATACTTCTACCATAGTTATTGACCAACGTATATCCTATAATGATTTTGTAGATTTGGTAACTTCCAGACTGCAAGTTAATAGGAGGGTGTCCAAAGTTTGCTTGTACCTCCTATATCAATTCCAATGTATTGACATTCGATCAGAAGTTCTTGGCGATGAAAGCTTAGGCGTGTTGTACTACTTGGCGAGCACACAACACCATTTTATGGGACACGTCGAAGTTATCTTGGAGGAACATAATCAAGCACCAACACAATCAATTTCATTTTTGGAACTGCTTCAACACATATGTGTTTTAGATGCTATGGACGTCAACCTCAATTATGATTTTGTTTCACAACATACTGCTTACACATATCAAGAATACGACGTAGGCCAAACGGGGTTTCCATTTTCATAGCAAATAAGTAATCAACAATGCAACTTTACTGAGCATCTACAAAGTACACAAGAACGTGATACTGGATTAGAAACCGTGTTACATGGTTCTCAGTATCATGATGATCGTGAAGGTACCACGACTTGCGGTGGATTTGAAGATTCGGATGACTGTAGCTCTGAACATTCCGTACCGCAGGAAGAATCTGTTGACGAAGAATTACATCCCGACACTGACGATGACGAAGATGTGGAAGTTCCTTCTCAAAACATAGCAGTAGCAACTACTTCTGTGTTTCCACAAAACATGAACAAAAACGACTTACCAGATTGGGTTGAAGATGAGGAGTTAGATATGTGGTGTCACACAACTAACATAATAAGGCGGAATATGTGCTTCAAGGGAAAAGAGGAGCTTATATTTGCCATTAGAAGATGGAATATCTAACAAAATAGAGAGCTCTTTGTTGTGGAAAGCACACCCACCATCTTTAAAGCGAAATGTTACACGACTCATAAACCATCCCAGCAAGTTGTCCAAACACGCGAGTGCAAGTGGATCGTTCGTGCATCAAAGAAAAAGAAAAATAATCTGTGGCAAGTTTATAAGTGGGTGGATGCACATAATTGCTATGGGAGCGTTGTCCGCAACAATAATCGGTCCTTAAAATCGAAGGACATTGCTGTTAGTGTAAGCCATTTCGTAAGAGAAAGGATCGACATGCCTGTGAAACAAGTACATGCCCATATAAAACATGAATTTAAAGTCGATGTGTCTTATATGAAGGGGTGGCATGGGCGAAAGAAGGCTATTGAGAATATTTATGGTAGTTGGGAAAGCAACTTCCAAAAGTTGCCAATGTACATCAAGGCATTACAGTCTGCAAACAAAGACACAATTGTTGAATGACAACATCATCCTCAAAGCCATCCTGACTGTGTGACTTTCAAATATGTCTTTTGGAGTTTCAGACCTGCTATAAAAGCGTTTCAAAGATGTTATCCGGTAATTTGTGTTGATGGAACACATTTGAGAGGTTCTTATAAAGGAAAGTTACTAACGACAGTTACAAAAGATGCAAATAACCATGTGTTGCAAATTGCATATGCTATCGTTGATGAAGAATCAAATGATAGTTGGGCATGGTTCTTTGAAATGTTTAGGTTGTACGTTGCCAATAGATCAACAGAGCCTTTGTGTGTAATTTCGGACAGACATAAAGTGATCATCAACGCAATGCAAAATCTGCATGATTGGATGAAGCCGTTTGCTTACCATCGTTATTGTCTGCGCCACGTACGAAGCAATCTTATGACACAGTTCAAGGTATCAACGTTGAAGAAACTGTGTTGGGGCATGGGTTCTACAACCCAAAAGAGGAAATACAAATATTTCGTTAGAGAATGCAGACAACTAAATGAGGATGCTTGGAAGTATCTAAAGGAAATTGGTACAAGTAAATGGACTTTTGTGCATGATCGTGATCATATGCGTTGGGAAAACATCACAACAAACATAGCAGAGTGCATGAATAATTCCTTGCGTGCAGCCAGACTACTACCAATTAGAGCTTGCATTGAATACACTTTCAACAAGTGTGTGGACCATTTCAGAAATCATTGTGAAATAGCATTGAATTGCGATACGCATTACCACCAAGAATGTGGCGTTTGTTCACGCTTCGTGAACGGCATGCACAAGAACACACAATAGTTGAATTTAATTATGCACGAGGTACATACACGGTGGTCTCAAACTTGACGACAAATGATAGGGGGAAATGATTATACCGTTGAGTTTTTACGTCGTACGTGCACATGTGGAAAATGACAGATGAATAGGTTTCCATGCTCACATGCATTAGCCGTATGTAGACAAAGAGATGCTTCCTTGGATACCATTGTTCATGACGTCTACACGACTGATACGTATCGAAAACAATACATGTGTAACTTTCAACCACTAAAACACAAGGATTTTATGGACAGAAGCTGGATGGAGAATAAAAGGAGATAGAATCAGATTCACAACAGCCATGGGGAGAAGACGTGGTCGCCGAATTCATAATGAGATGGATATTCGAGATCCCGAAGAAAGACGTATTCGAAGATGTGAGATTTGTCATCAACCAGACCACAATCGAACAACATGCCGAAACTCGCAACCAACATTTCAGTAGTGTTATAGTATGTATTTGTATTGATATTTTATGTGTTGTAACATATGTGTTTCCTAATTGAATTTTATGTGTTGTAACATATGTGTTCATTTTATGTGAACATTTAAAAATCATGCCTTGAGACATGTTTGACGTCTGATAACTATGCGTACGAGTTAACCAACTTGTAAAACAACTATATGACTACTTAGTATGTTGTATGAACTTAAATAATACCTAAACAGTTGATTAAAAAAATATTGGCAGACACGATTTTTTTGGTGCCAAAGTAGACATGTAGGCTACTTTTGTCTTTTTATGTGAACATTTAAAAACCATGGCTTAACACATGTTTCACATCCGGTCTGACAGAATCTTACTGTTCCTGACATTCAGTGTTCCTAACACCAAATTACAGAGACTTGTCACCTCCGGGCTGACAGAATCTTACTGTTCCTGACATTCGGTATTCCTAACACCAAATTACAGGGACTTGTCAGGCTGACACAATCTTACTGTTCCTGACATTCGGTGTTCCTAACACCAAATTACAGAGACTTGTCACCTCCGGGCTGACAGAATCTTACTGTTGCTGACATTCGGTGTTCCTAACACCAAATTACAGGGACATAATCTTCTCTATAAATATTCTTTCAATTTCATTGTAATTGTAAGATATCGTAAACTATATTATTACAATGACTACTCGCTCTGTTATCCCCAATAACCAAGATCGTGGAAAAACTATAGTTACCTGCAAGTGTGGGGATACAACTGTCATACAAAACTCGAACTCATCGATGCACGCTGGTCGACGCTACTACTGTTGCGTGGCGTATGACTTCGTGAACCCGCCAGAACATCTAACTTATGACTTTTTTGCCTGGGTTGACGAACCAACATCGAATAACCCAACAAACATTTCAGTCAACCAACTTCAACAAGGTAACACAAACCCTTACAGAACAAGAACAAACACATCAAACCCTACTAACACTCGTCGAAACGACAACTTCAAATAATGTTGTGAGACATCTCTCACTTTGGAAGATCAGATCACCGAATCAAACAGGCGTGGATCAACATTACTACAGTACTTACACTTCATGTTATTCGCATAATATTTACAAATCATTATCTACAATCTTACATTCTTAGACATTTTATTTTCTACACAGTTGAGTTTGATGATCTAATCATCATAAATCTTCACCATGGTGGCTTATTCACTGAATTACCCTCGAGAAGATACGAAGGAGGTGTTGTAAATTACATTGATTACGTACAACTTGATAAACTAACAAAAGACATGCTTGAGAGAAAAGTTATGCAACAGTTGAGTTACGTAACGAAAATCAAAATTATTCGTAGTTTTTTAGTTTGCAAAAACTAATAACAGAATTGTTTGTATTTACTTTCGTTTTCCAAAACATAAAATCGGAATATGTTAAATCTTTTGGTGCAAAAAAAAAATAAAATTAAACAGATTGGTTTCCGTAGCTCTTTATGTTTAGAAAATGAAAAAAATTAAACATTAATGGTTAGTAACTTTTTTTTCGTTTGTAAAAAGAAATAAAAACTTAAGATTCAATTTTTTTTGGTTTGGAAAACTACAATATAAAATATTTGTATTTTTTCATTCGAAAAAGCTAAAAAAACGAAATGGATTCTAATTTGATACTATTGTTTATAATAAAAAAAATAATAAGTTTGTAATTTAAACTGAAAAATATATCAAAATATAGGAAACTTAATAAACAAATAAATTAATATGTAAAAAGTTAAATCAATAATAAATAATAATACTAATAATAATAATTTTTATAATAATGATAATAATAATAAGGGAAAATGGCATCGAAACCGGAAGCAACCGGTTAACACGTACGCCAACTACTAAATTGGAACAATTTTGAAACATTGACTACCAAATGTGGACAAAAAAAAAAGTTCACTACATAAATGTTTACAAAGTCGAAAGTTCAAAGCTATTTGATATCATTTTCCCTAATAATAATAAAAGAGTTAAATAAAAAAATTTACTTGAGGGACCAAAACTAAAATGAACTACAAACTTGAGGGACCAAAATGTTATCAAAGAAAAGGGTAAAATGGTCATTATTAAAGATTTAACCATTTGATTGTTAAAGTTAACGGCAGAGGGACCATTTTTGTAAGTAAACAGTGATAATAATGACCGTTTATGCAAAATTAAAACCACAGGACCGTATCCAAAGTTTTATGCAAACCACAGGGACCATTTATGTAATTTACTCAATATATAAACAATGCGAATTATCACATCTAAAGAATGAGTATATAACCAAATGAGTATATAATCAATAATTACCAAGTATATTTTAAACAATGAGTATATAATGACTTACACAATCATTTAATTTTACAGCTAAAGTGATATTATCAAGTGTATAACAATGACTATATAATCAAGTATATCAACAAGCATACTAAACAATGAGTTTAAACATATTATCAAGAATATATAGTTAATTATATGCATACTAAACAATGAGTATATAAATAATCGATATATAATGACTTACACGATCATGTAGTTTTGCAGCATACGCGTGAGATCCATGCAAATTGGGGTATAACTGTTTGGCTCTGTTTGCGGAATTTGTAGCCGCTCGACTCCTAGTCCCTTCAAGCAAGTAGTAGTCAACGTGTTTGTTCCACTCATCAGAAGTTAACCTTGAATTTCTTCAGGATTGTCATACCCCCTACTTTGGTAAAATATTGATCGTTGAAACGACATTTTCGATCTCTATATCTCTCGACGTAAAATGCATTAATCGCTGCGGTTATCGTTCAACTGGGGTCTCATATCAAAATATGTCTGCAATTTATAAGAAATTGTAAGATTAACATAATTTTTTACAAACTTTTAAAAATATATTAAATAAGTTAAACCTCTATCCCAGGCTAAAGTGTGGCTTTGAAATGATCAGGCACATCGGCCCATGAATTGCGATATTTGGGGATTTCATTCCCTACAAAAGTTCCAATCAAATTAGTAAGATGACTGCCATTGTTGCCAACAGGCCGATACATCTTTAACACATCATCAAACTCAACGGGCAATGATCTTTGCCCGTTCTTTTTCCATAATTTTCTTAAGGTCTTATTTGTGGTTTTCCCACGAGTCTTCGAACCTGTAATTTCAAATGAATAAAGTAATAACAAATTAATCAATTTTAAGTAAAATAAACATATTTATATAATTTCTTACTAGATTGACATCTAGTTGGTGGTTGCCAAGAACCTCCAGGAGGATCACCACCGCAATCTCCGTCGTGTTCGGTAGCAACAGACATTAGTGTCTTTTACAAGTATAATAACCTACAAAAGAGACACTAGTGCATTTTACAAGTATAACAACCTACAAAACAAACATTAGTTCCTTTTACAAGTATAGTAACCTACAAAATAGATTATCAACATAATTATAAAAACAACTCAATAAACATATTGACCGATTCAAATCAGTGTCTTTTACAATTTACAAATTTGATATCAATCAGACTCACCACTCGAACAATAACGTGCTTCACATCCATTATTAGACTCCAAAGCATCACTATCAGAATCATCATGAGCATCATTGTCAGTATCATCAATGAAATCAGCATCATCGCATGCAAGAGTATGATCAACTTGAATAATATCTTCTTCATTATATTCCATTGAGTGGCCAACTCTACTCAAGCTTGAATAACTTTGATTATCCAAAATTAGCAAAATGCAAGATCAGATGAATTGTTAAAACATCTTCTATATTGTCATCCACAATAATATCTCGGTCCCAGATCTTTCGATGATTCACCTCTTGAACGACCCTCCAATGATGGTTTCTAGAGTGATCTTCAAGGTAAAAAACTTGTTTTGCTTGGGTCGTGAGAATGTATTGGTCATCTTTATACCCTTCATGCTGAGTAGAAATACTGAACACAACGTTGTGTACGTTGAGTGTTACTTGTGTTAAACCATTTACATGGAAACAACACAACGCTACAACCAGGTTTATAATTTTGCTCTAGAATTTCTTCAAACTGACCATAAAAATAACTCCATCAAGCCCAGTGTTTTGAGTTGTACGACGAATGTCGCGACAGTGAACCACAAATCTTACACTATTAACTATGCAAGCAGTGTAAGACTTTGCATCTTTTTTAGGACCATTTGCCAATGCAAGTAACTCATGGGTCTAACGAGATAGATCATCTACTTGTAGACGATTGATCTATGAAAAAGACAAAGACTATTAAATAATTATCTTTATTTTACAAGGTAAAATACACAATGGGTTTATTTCTTAAACCAACCAGGAAATTCGATTTGTAAATTACTCATAGGCATTTTATTAGTAAATTCACTGTAAATGTATCCGATATTAGTATAATCATCAAAAAGACAATTTATAAAAAAATAGTTCGAAATAAAAACACTTACTTAGTGTATCTGTCGATCTCAGAACTATTGTAAAGTACAAACCATTCAACTTTTTCTCTAGTTATGTGATCTAACACATTGTGTACACCTTTACTAATTGGTGTACATACTGATGGGAACACACACAACTTGCGTGCAAGATTTGGGTGTCCTCGTTTCTGTCCGGACGATTAAATCGTGTCTGAACACCTTGAAGATACAGTGAAAACATTAATGCTGCGTCCGCAACATATCCCTCCGCTATAGAATGTTCAGGCCTAGCTTTATTTCTGACATAATTTTTTTTAACTTTTTCATGTATCTTTCAAATGGATACATCCACCTTATGTCAGGTCCCCCTTGAATAGCATCTTCTAGTAAATGCATAACCAAATGAATCATTATGTCACAAAAACCTGTAGGAAATATGTGACACCCTTGCCACATTAACCACCAATTATCATTCACCCAGGATTAATCACCAACAAACACATAACATAATGATCTGATAGCTTAATAATAGTGCGGAAGCAAAATACATAAATAAAGTATTACAACAGAATTTAACACCCTACGGTGCTACAAAGGTTACACATCTAAATCTATAAACTTGAACTGAATTACATCATCCCCAAATTATTACAACATTGATTTCATAAAACAAATACCAAGCTAAACAGTGGAAATCTTCAAACACTTCAACTGATAACTTAGCTAGACGGTCCCGCAGCGGATTTCCCTTTTCCTGTAAAAATTCAACAACTAAAAGGGTAAGCTAAAGCTTAGTGAATACCAGATGATTTTCACACATTCTACAAATCTTTATGATGCCACCCAGGGTAACCGCGGTAACACATACCGTATACCCCACACGTATCCCAGATACGCAAACCCGAGCCGCAGCTCCTTCGAGCTGACACTCGGCATAAGAACAACCAACCATCTGAGGCAGACATTACATCGGGGATGACCTACTGTCTATCCTGACCACAGAGGTGTCAAACTCTTGGTCATATAGCACAGTAACATCAGAGTACAGATGCGACCACGCAGGTCCATCGAAAAGATGCACAACAAATGAACGGACATGCAACAAATATGAATGTGCATCAACATAAACGCATGTTAGTAGAATGCCAAACGAACATGAAACAACAGGCCTCAGCAGGCAATGCAAACATAAAGCAGATGCAGACATGTTAAAAATCAAAGGTACTCACAGTGGGTGCGTTTTTATCTTTAATCAAATTTTATTTCTCCTCGGGATTTCAACCGGATCAACCAAGTACCCCACTGTGGGTTAAACAACACCACAAGGGACCTGTAAGTCATTTGTAACAACACATTGTGTTAATATCTTGTTTAATTCCATAAAACTAAATTTCTATAAGTTTTTATCATTTTTGATCCCAAATTCGGATCCATGTCCGAATTCGGACCCCACCCGAATTCGGACCCCCAATTCGGTTCTCAATATATGCCCTATTTCGGACCAATGCCAAATTCGGACCACATCCTAATTCGGTCCCCAACCGAATTAGGACCTCAACCGAAATTTTCAATACTTGAAAATTTTTTTTTTGCTAATCTGAAATCTGGGCCCATCCGAATTCGGACCAGATCCGAGTTCATCTCGGATCCGAATTCGGACCCCAACCCCATTCGGACATGTGCAGTTTTGAATATTATTTTCCAGATTTAATCCAAGTCATTTTTGGTACTTTTTCAATACATGAAATAATTTACACTAACTAATATTCATGTATTTCCAACATTTTTAACACTAAAATTAACACATTTCTATGCCAATTTAAACCCATTTTTGCTCTTTTTGTTCTACCCGTCGAACACACACACTAAGAACACACACAATTTCTCTGAAAATCATTCTTAGAGGTTGATTCAGAAGCTGAAATTTTGTACATAACATCATCAATACTCGAATTAAACTAATCCATAACAATATCATACATGCATGAACATTTGCAACCCCAAATCTTATTTTCGGATTTGAACAAAACCGAACCAAATTGCTTCTAATTTCGAAATTTAAAGAATGTTTACCTTAATTCTTCGATTGCAGTGTTGATTGTTCCTTGAATGCAACCTTGTTTCAAATTTTCAGACTTCGAATCCAAGTTTTGATGATCTTGAATATTTTAGAGAGAGAGCCGAGAGAGAAAGAGTTCTAGTGAGAGAGAGTGGTGATTGGAAATGAAAGACCTTTGGTCTTTTATTTCAAAATTCCTTATTTTAACATCTTTAGTCCCTCAACTCATCAGATCCCATTTACTATCGATTTATAAAATAAAAGATTTCTATCTTTTATTTATTATCCTCAATGATTTAAATAATTCTTTTCACTTAATAAATAAAATTCTAAATTTCCATAATATGCAACCAACTTCCATAAATTCAAATACATAATCATTATCAATAATTTAACTTAATTTACAAATTTAAACTTAATAATCTTCAAATACAATAAATTAAATCCGAGGATGTTACAGCATGGGCTCCACCACGCTCAACTTCGTCCTCGAAGTTACTCGGATTCGAACAGCTTCGGGTATTTCTTCAACATCTCAGACTTAGGCTCCCACGTATGATTCGCTCCTTTGTGATACTTCCAACGTACAAGCACCATCTCAATTTCTTTGCTTCTCAACTTCTTTACTTTCGCATCTAACACACACTCCGGCTCTTCAACATACCGGAGCCTTTCGTCAATCTTTAGCTCGGTGTGATCAGCCCAATCCTCGTTTTCGGTTGTAAACGACTTTCTAAGGTTCCCCACATGGAACACCGGATGTATGCCCGACATTTCTTTAGGTAACTCCAAACGATACGATTGATTTCCTATTCTCTCAGTAATCCTGAATGGTCCGACGAATCTCGGAGCCAACTTTCCTCTTTTTACAAAACGTGTAACACCCCTCATAGGTGACACCTTCAAATAAACCCAATCATTTATATCGAAACTGATTGGCTTGTGCCTCCTGTCGTAATAACTTTTCTGGCGATCCTGGGCCGCCTTCATATTCTGTCTCACCAACTGAATCTTTTCATTCGTTTCTTGTAGTAATGCCGGCCCAGCAATCGGCGTTTCACCGGTTTCCCTCCAACATGTAGGAGTCCTACATCTTCTCCCATACAATGCCTCAAACGGCGCTTTCTTGATCGTCGCGTGGTAACTGTTGTTATATGAAAACTCGATCAGTGGCAAATGATCGTCCCAATTGCCACCAAGGTCTAACACACACGACCGCATCATATCTTCGAGTGTTAGGATGGTCCTTTCACTTTGACCATCGGTTTGCGGTCGGTAAGCCGTACTCATAGCAATCCTCGTTCCTAACCCTTCTTGTAATGCCGACCAGAAGTTGGAAGTAAATCGGCTATCCCGGTCCGATACAATAGACTTTGGCACCCCGTGTCTAGAAACTATCTCAGCCACATAGATCTGTGCTAACCTTTCCAGAGAATATCCTTCCCGAATCGGAATAAAGTGTGCGGACTTAGTTAACCTATCGACTATCACCCAAACTGCATCGTGTTGACGCCTAGTCTTCGGCAACTTTGTAACAAAATCCATCGTTATGTGTTCCCACTTCCATTCCGGAACGGGAAGCGGTTGCAAACTACCGTATGGTTGCTGGTGTTCGGCTTTCACTAACCGACAAGTTCGGCATCTCTCCACGTACTGTCCGATATCTTTCTTTAATCCGGGCCACCAGAAGTCTGCTTTCAGCTCGTTGTACATCTTTGTGCTCCCGGGATGTACAGAAAACTTTGACTGATGAGCTTCTTCTATTATCACATTTCTCATGCCTCCATACTTTGGCACCCAGATTCTTCCGTAAACTCCTTTCAGACCCGATTCGCTCGTTTCCATATTCTTGATCTGTGCCCTTATATCCTCAGCACCAACATTCTCGTCTTTCAAGGCTTCCTCTTGAGCGGCCTTGACATCATCTATAATAGTGGATGTTAACATAGTAGATGTCAACATGTAACAGCAATCCTTGACATATGCTTTGCGGCTCAAAGCATCGGCTACCACGTTAGCCTTCCCGGGATGATAAAGGATTTCACAGTCATAATCCTTTATAAGTTCCATCGAACGTCTCTGCCTCATATTGAGCTCCTTCTGACTAAATATGTATTTTAAACTCTTATGGTCAGTGTATAACTGACACTTAGTCCCGTAAAGATAATGCCTCCATAACTTCAAAGCGAATGTTACCGCAGTCAACTCAAGATCATGAGTTGAGTAGTTCTTCTCATGCTGCTTCAACTGCCTTGAAGCATAAGCAATTACCTTCCCACGCTGCATCAGTACAGCGCCAAGTCCCAACTTAGAAGCATCCGTGTATACCACAAAGTCCTCATTACCCTCTGGTAGGGCAAGTATCGGTGCTTCACTTAACGTCTTTTTCAAAATATCAAACGCCTCCTGCTGCACAGTTTCCCATACAAACGGTGCATTCTTCTTTGTTAACATCGTTAAAGGGACTGCAATCTTTGAAAAGTCCTTAATGAATCTCCTATAATAGCCTGCCAGCCCAAGGAAACTTCTGACTTCCGTAGCTGAGCGAGGCGGCTCCCAATTTCTTACCGCTTCTACCTTAGCCGGATCTACAGAAATTCCGGCCCCCGATATCACATGCCCTAAGAACTGAATCTGTTGTAGCCAAAACTCACATTTTGAGAACTTGGCATACAACCTTTCCTTTCTTAGCAATTCCAATAACTCTTTTAGATGATCAGCGTGTTCGGCTTCAGACTTTGAATACACCAAAATGTCATCTATAAAAACAATTACCGACTTGTCCAACATCGGTCTGCAAACTCGGTTCATCAAATCCATAAAGACAGCCGGGGCATTGGTTAACCCGAAAGGCATAACCAAGAACTCGTAATGCCCGTAACGTGTCCTAAAAGCTGTCTTAGGCACATCTTCCTCTCTAACTTTTAACTGATGATATCCCGACCTCAAGTCAATCTTAGAAAACACACAAGCTCCATGTAACTGGTCAAACAAGTCATCTATCCGCGGCAACGGATACTTGTTCTTGATCGTCAATTTATTCAGCTCCCGGTAATCGATGCACATCCTCATGGTGCCATCCTTCTTCTTAACAAATAATACCGGAGCTCCCCACGGCGATGAACTTGGTTGAATAAAACCCTTGTCTAACAACTCCTGGAGTTGTGTCATCATCTCTTTCATCTCGTTTGGGGCAAGGCGATAAGGAGAACGAGCTACCGGTGCAGCTCCCGGGATCAGATCAATCCTAAATTCCACTTGTCTCTCAGGCGGCACGCCAGACAAGTCTTCCGGAAACACATCCGGGAATTGTGAAACAACAGGCACATCGGCCAACGTCTTCTTCTCAGCCTTGGCATCTATAGCATATGCCAGGTAGGCGTCACATCCCTTTGCAACAAGCTTTCGAGCTTTTGCAACAGTCAACAAACACAGATCCCCACTTCTCCTATCCCCATAAATACAGATCTCACGCCCCTCCGGAGTAGTTATCTTGATCATACGCTTCTTACACACTATATGGGCTTCATTCTCTATCAACCAATCCATCCCGATAATCACATCAAATTCACTAAACTCGATCGGAATCAAGTCCAAATTGAAGACTACCTCTTCAATCACTAAAGTGCAGTTTCGGTATACATGATCTACTTTAACTAGAGTATTACTAGCAGTTTCAATATCTAGTACAGCAGATAGCTTAGACAATGGCATGGCAAGTTGTTGTGCAAACATAGTAGATACAAACGACCTATTGGCACCCGAGTCAAATAATACTCTTGCAGGTAAAGAGTTTACAATAAACATACCCGTGACCACCTCCGGGTTTTCCCTAGCCTCTTCTGCAGTAATCTGGAATGCACGAGCCGGTGCCCTTTGCGACTGACCCCGACCTTGGTTAACTGACCCACCGCTTGAACCTCCTGAAGATCGTGTTGATGTTGGAGCAGCAACTGCTGGAGTATTCTTTCGACAATTCCGACTATAGTGCCCCCATACTCCACACTTATGGCAAGCATCAGATCTCCGTGGGCATTCATTTTGAAAGTGGCCCAACTCTCCGCAGCAAAAACACGCACGCCCGTTGGTGCACTTACCGAAGTGTTCCAGATGACACTTGTTACAATACTGCGGCTCGGTGTTGATAGAGTAAGCACGTGCGCGACCAGAAGAACTAGACTGTCGACGGAAGGACTGTTGTGGCGAGTACTGCGATGATCGTGAAGAACCAGAATAACCTCCTTCGCGTTGGCGTTTCGGTGGTGAAGGTTGAGTTGGGTTGACTGAAGCGGCAGCGGACCCCATCACGTATCCCGACATACCCAAGATCTGTTCCACATTCCTGGCGGCTTCCAGTAAACCAGCAAATGTGGGGTAGCGTACGTTGCTCATCACCCTTCGAATCTCCAAATCAAGACCAGCCTCAAACCTGGTCACTTTCCTCTCCTCGGTATCTACTTGATGTGGCGCGAACAAACTCAGCCTCGTAAACTCTA
>JAANYP010009101.1:0-40257 GCA_020465985.1 Centrapalus pauciflorus | reverse complement strand
TTTTTAATTTTTAGTTTCGTAAGTTTTTATTTTTTAGTTTCGTAATTTTATTATGTAAACTTTTAAATATTTATGAAATTAATTATTTTAGATTTAATAATTGTTTTCTTAATTAAAATTTTTAAAAAATTAAGAAAGATAGAAAGGTTAAGAAATGTGGGTATTTCCTAGTTAGAAAGGTGGAGAAAGGTGGAGAGTGAAAAGCTGATGTGGCGCTGACGTGTACAAAAAGATGGATTTCGAAAAGGGATGTACTCCCTTCACTCTAACTTGTCCACATTAGGATGCATATTAACAATCATTCATAGAAGGGTTAAGTATCATTTTGACCATCCAACTTTAAGATTTTTTTTTTATTTAGCCATTAAACTATTTTTTGTCCCGATTTAGCCACTGAACTATATTTTGTATATATATTTAGCAACTAAACTTTTTTTTACCAATTTAACCACTGAAAATTGTCTCGATTTAACCACTAAACTATCATATTTTGTACCGATTTAGCCATTAATTTTATTCATTTTTTCCAAAATAGGACACTAAACTAAAGTTTAGTGGCTAAATCAGGACAACAAATAGTTTAGTGGGTAAATGAGACAAATTTAAAAGTTAAATGGTTAAAATGATACTTAACCCTTCACATAATGATAAAAAGAATGATAATAAAAATTCCTGCCACTTATTATCAACAACTTAAATTTAATTTAAATTTAAATCTTATATTATCTAAACTTATTAGTTAATTTAGTTAAAAAAATATTTTATGTAATTACGTCATGATCTAACTTTAAATCTTATTCTAATTATACTTACTTTTATATCTAGCTAGTTTAATAACTCGTGTTATGAGGATATTTTTTAACAAATATTTATTCTATACGTAAATTATTTATAAATTTACATATGAAAAAATCAAACATTATATATATATTTTTTAAAAATACAAAGATAGTATTATTATGTGTCATTGACTATTCGTTTTCTAGTTATTTAAATACATATGACTAGTGGTTAGTTTTTAATATCATAACTTATAAAAATTTTATATATTTTTTATCGACATAAGTAGATAATTAAAAAAAATTCAAAATATAATGTTTATATAATTTATCATAGTAAATAAAATTTTTAAAATACTTTATTAGTAGGATGGTATTGCTTTACGTACTTTTCAAACATATGAAAATATGCCACCTTAATTTTTTCTAATAAATAATATACTTTCGTATAATTAGTTTTTGTTAATATATTAATAAATTTATAACCCTAACTTTTTTAAAATAGATACTCGTTTTTACAATATATTTGACTTGATTTATATTAATTAAGTTTTATATAAAATGAAAATTCAAAAGTTATTAGATTTGATATATATTAGGTTAATTGAGTATGCATCTTAAAAAATATAAATTATCATGTGCCCATTGTAGGTAACTAGTTGCTTTTTACCAGCACATTGTAGCGGAACTAATAATTAACTAGTTTAATACTTATGCGTTGCTTGGATTTTAGTTTTTAAATCAATATAGCATATATTTTATGAAACAGAGATTAATAAATATAATAATTTAAAAATAAATTACATTATATTTACATAGAATTGATTGTCATAATAAAAACTCTATAAATTATAACAAAAAAAAAAATTCAGCTTATGTAAAACTAATATTAGAATAGTATTTACATAAAATTAGTTGTCATAATAAACAACATAATTTTTAACTAGGGATAATTGCGCAAAAAACCAACAACTTGTCAGTTTTTCGTAATCAAAACTCTAAACTATTTTTCGTTGCATAGAAAACCCCGAACTAACTAAAAATCAGTAAATTAAGGTTTTATCAATGGGTAACCGATTGAAACCGGTTATTAATCTTACGTGGACCTGTAAATAACCTACGTGGAATAATTTTTAATTGTTAAAACCGATTTTCATGTATTACACATCACTTAAACACCCGTTGATAATTTTAAATTGTAATTTTTAAATGGGATTACATCATCAACGAGAGTTTAAATGATGTGTAAAACTTAGCAACCGGTTTTAACAATTAAAATTTATTCTACGTAGGTTATTTACCGATCCACGTAGGATTAATAACCGGTTTCAACCGGTTACCAATTAATAAAACCTTGATTTACTGATTTTTAGTTAGTTCGGGGTTTTTTATGCAACGAAAAATGATTTAGAGTTTTAATCACGAAAAACTGACAAGTTTGGGGTTTTTTGCACAGTTATCCCTTTTAACTAACAGTAAATAATAAATTGAAACTCTTAATTCATATATATACTTTTATTTTTAAGTGATAACTACCAATATAAGAGACACCACACTTAACACAACACTTAGGATGTAAAAGGTTAAAGGCGTCTGTTGATTTCACCACACATACATTCAAGACTTCAGTTTTGGTTGCTGCTACTGATTCAATTTCAACCAGCACACATGACACACAAAACACCAACTTATCTATACTATATATAATAAGAAAACCATTTGGAGTTTCTGGACCATTGGATGAAAAGAAATCAATGGTCCAGATTAATGTGTCTCTTATACCCTTAATTAAAATCAATAATTATACCTATGCCATTTTTTAAATTCATTTTTCAATTTTACTACCTTAACTTAATTACATTAAATTTTGATTTTAATTTTTTCATTAATGAATTAATATCAATATAATATTTACCTAAAATAAATATGTGTCATTATTATCCTTAATGATCATAGTTCAATTCAAATGTAAAAATCTGGATTTAAATGTAGAACTGTAGTAAATAAAGTTAAAAATTTTTGTTAATGATTTTGCTAACAATATTTAAAATTTAATTGATAAAACTTCAATTGTGAATATGATAAATTTTGATTGTTGATTTTCAGAGATTCCATTTTTTTATTTTATCATTTTCAAAATATATACACATTCACATAATTGAAATTTTTTGTTTCTTACATTGATATTTCATATTTGAAGTTAATAAAAAAGAAACATTTTTTGCAAACACATATTATCTGTTTTTAATAATACAATATAATAATAGTTTTTTATTTAATATCAAACAACTAAGTATTTTTTTATCTTTAATTTAACTAGCTTTTAATTTTTTTTATTTTAAATTATATATAAATTTTATAATAATTTATTAAAATATAAAAAAAATATGTATTTTCTAAATCAACTCATGTAATACATGGGTTGATTAACCTATATATTATAATAAAACAAAACAATTCATGTCATATGTCACTTCTACAATACCAAAAAAAAAAAATTTATTTTTCCACTTCTTTTTCCAAATTTAACACCTTAACTTAATTACATTAAATCTTGACTTTATTTTTTTCATTAATTAATTAGTAATAAGTTAGATTTTGTAACATATAAAATTAATGTTTACCTAAATTAAGTATCTATCATTATTATCCATAATAATCATAATTAGATCCAAATGTAAAAATTTGAATTAGTTGTGGAAATTATTATTATTATGTATAATAAAGGAAAACATCAAATGTCGTCATCTCTACGTTCACCAAAATATTAATTACAACTTATAAAAAATAAAAGATAAATACAATTTAATATTTTTAAAAAAGATGAATATACTCTATTTTTTAATCTGTAAATAATAAAAAATAAACACAATTATTATATTTGTATGTTTTTATTTTTACTCATATACATTTTATATAAATAAATTTAATTAAAAATATCCACGTAATACGTGGGTTATAAACTAGTATATATATAATTTAAAGGAAAGGAATGTTGCTGTGATGCCACACACATATATTTTTGAAAAATTAAAAAAAATGTAAGAATTTACAATCGAACACTGTTGGTCATGGTTTGACTACTTTTATGACCGAAAAGAATAAAATCTAAGTGAACCAAGCCAAAAAAAACTAAAACGATCATAATGAAATTTTGAACCAAATGATATTAGCTATGATTTAGTATGATATGGTTCCAGTAATCTTCGTTATTTTTTCCGGTTCTATCCATAATTCGGCACACCCTAATTATTTTTAAGCATTTTATAAAATAAAAAATATATGTTATTACTAATAAATTGTAATATGAATTTTAAATCATTATATAATCAATTTGTTCAAAATTTAGTTTTTTGTGTTGATCATCGTTCATTTATATTTAGTCTGGAGTGGTTATTTAAATTTATTAAGATCTAGAGTATTTTTTTTTTATTATATTTTTATATTTGTGTATGTTTTATTAGTTATAAATGATTAAAATTTTATTTATATAAAAAATTATAATTTAAAAAATAGTTGAAAAAAGTTTAATAAGATTTTTATATTATATATTTTATTTTATTTTAAATAGTTATTTAAAGTAATAAAAACAATAAAAAAAATACATTGTAAACTGATACCAATTAGAATTACAATAACCAAACTCAAATTTCAATTAAATAATTATGTTATTACTCATTAGTGTTTAATAGTTCAAATTTAATCTCATATTCAAATCACATATACAATGCTACTTCAGTTTTTTCTCTCCAGTCCATAAATAATATAACATTCATATGTTGCTCGTGACATATTTTTAAGTATGGCTTTTGATAAACTAAATTCTTCAAATATCTTTATTGTTCTAAATAGACTAAACATCCTCCCTTATAAACATAATGTAAGCTCCAGGATCAACATACAAATCCAATATTAACATTATAATTAATGTTCCAAGCATAAAACATGTTGTATTTACATCATCACTAAATCATAATATATATAAAAGTCTACAAGGACAAAATCTGTCTATTACAACACAATTATTCATTATAACCACATATCCAGTACCCTACCCCGAAGCTACAAAAATTCTCATATTTACCAATAGCTTTTAGGATTCCCCCGATAGACTGGATGTAATAGCTTAATTAGAATGCCCAGTCATACTTTTACCTTTTACCTGAAACAGTTAAATATCAACGGTAAGCTATAAGCTTAGTGAGTTAACAGATTACATATTCTGCAATTATGTCAAGAAAAACCAAATGTGTATGCGAGCAATGTTTGCTACTTCGTGCGGAGGGCACGAATGACAAGTTTTCATCATGCTGGGAAGCATGGATTCCGAGACCTATGTCTCCATTGCTATTCAAATATCGATTGGGGATGTACAAGCTGGCTGGAATGAGTATATGGAATGATCAGTCCCCGGCAGTGGTCTGTTGTCAACCTCAGCTCAGGTCACACCAGATTATGAGTCTATCATCATGCCGGAGCATGTACTAGAAAATGCACTTTCAAACGAACGCAGACTTCATTTTATAATATGTCAAGTACAATAGTGCATCAATAACAATAAATCATATCATAATGCCAACTGATATATTCATGAGCAATAGGAACATGTCGTTATCTATGTGAATGCAATGACAATAAATGCTAGAACAGAAATCTATCACTCACAGTGGTTTTACTCTAACAAGGATGTCCTGAAAGATTACCACGGGGTCTTACACAATCAATTATGTCTCGTATTGTCTTTTTTTTCCAAACCAGACTTTCTCCGCTGAATTTTATATCATTGTGTGCACAAATACACCACTAAGGTCCTGTTATTTCAATGTTTACATATATCAATATCAGTATTTGTACTTTTCATAAGTTTTTATAAAACTTAACTTTACATTTTATTTTAAGTGAACCGAAGTTCAAACCACACTCGAAGTTCGTATTGACCCGAACTTCGGATGTCCCAAGTTCCATCCTTAGTAGTTTTTCAACTTTATAATTTCTCTGACATTTCATCTGAAGTTTGGATGTCCATTTGGATCCGAAGTTCGGTTGTCCTATGAACCGAAGTTCGGTTGTCCAATGAACCCAAGTTTAATTCCTTGACATAGAAAGGTTTACTTAAGTCATCACCCGAAGTTCAGCTGACTCGAACTTCGGGTAAGAATCGAAGTTCGTATGGCTTGTTCATACTTAGCAGTTTCTTAAAATTCTAGATTTCATTCATTCATTTTGTACTAATCTTGTGAGTGAAATCAATCGGTATATAGTCCAATGTACCATTTTAACACTTTATTAACATCAATTTAACCTCTAAAGTACCAAAATCATGCCTTTTAAGCCGTGTTTTTAACAGTTTATGAACACACACACTAAAACACCTAGTTAGTAGTCGCAATCATACTTAGGAGTTGAATCAGAAGTTGAAATTTGGTACATAGCTTTCCAATAACTCGATTTAATTATTCCAACTTATATTTACAATATGCATTAACAATCCTAGCACAAATCTATGATTCGGTGTTCATAAAAATCGAACCAAAAACCCTCAAATTGGTGATTGAAAGTAACTTTTACCTCAATTTGATGTTTGCAGTAGCTATATGTTCCTCCTAGCAACATATTTCCAAGTTTTTCAGCCTTTAATTCCAACAAATTTGATGTTCTTGATTTGTAGAGTGAGAGAACCGTGGGTTTTAGAGAGAGACCAATCGTGAATTTTTATTTAGATAAAGTGTGAACGGCCACACACTCCACTTTAATTAATTCAAGTAAACCATATTTGCAAAATACCCCATTCAACTTATATTTTTCTTCTTAATTATTTCCATTATTTTAATACCACTCGACGTCCATCTTTTAAATATATTTCTTACCTTGAATTTTCGCTCTAACAACAATGATGATTCTTCATCATCGTTCTAACATAATTCTATGTTCATCTTTTAAATATCATTTTCCTTAAATTTTCGCTCTAACAATAATGATGATCACTCATCATTATTTTATCATTTTAATTCATTATGTCAGATTTTATTTTAATTTGGATCTCAAATCATCAAAACATATAGATTGAATCTTAATTGTTTTATTACATATAATTCAGAAATTTGGGGATGTTACATAGACAATAATAATATTTCAACAGTTTATTATCTCTAGGCTTTTACATCGTTATTTAAAGGTTCACCAATTCAAAATTTGATAATAAGTAACAACTATACATACATATCCTCAGATAATAAAACACTAGTTTATTGACCCACACATTACACATATTTTTTTAATAATGTTTATATGAATGTAAATAAACTAAAAATTAAAACATAAAAAATTTAATTATTAGAAAAATATAAAACAGTAACATTATTTGAAATAACTATTTTTTTAGTTTTATAAATAAATATGAGTAATAGCTTACTGTTTATTTACAAACTTTAATGTTTTGGTTGATATACTTTAATATTTTAATTTATATGTAACATAATGTATATATTGTATCAAAAAAATAAAAAAGTGAAGGAATATGTTTTTACTAAAAGTCTTTTATTTGTCAAACCTTTAATATTTTATATAATATGTAATTATTTTTATACCTTAGATAAGTAATAGCACACTCATAAATAATTATATAAATTTTCAGATTATTCAAAATAATTAATTCGTAGTTTAAAAAATATCTTTGGAACACTTTAATAATTTTCTAGAAAATAAATAAATAAATTTAACCACTTATAAAAATATTTACATAATTTAGTAATTTGTCATGCATATTTTTCTCAAATTTGTTAGTTATTCCTTATTTTTGATTTATCTCAAAGTTTGTTGGTGATTCCTACTTTTTTTTATTTTCACTGGTCGATTGTGCCACGTTAGCAGAGATTTGAAAATATCTGAATTTCAATGGCTGACAACGTGTAACGACAACATAGAATCAGATTTTTCTAATTTTGAATGGCTGAGATTGTGCCACATGAGCAGACTTTCTCTCTGCACCATCGACAATAAATATATATAATCTATTAATTCATCATTTGTATAAAACAAATGAATAATTACAATGTCATACAAATAAACTCTCATTAAAAACAGATAACATCAGCATGATATAAATAAATCTTGTAACTAAAAGAGACACACAAATGAAAAAAAAAAATTAAAAATTACAAGAAAAAAAGAAACACACGGATGAAATAAATAAAAAAGACAGTTGAACACTAATATTATATAATATACATTACAATGCAATATAAGTTGTATAATATTTAACTTATAATTTAAAAAGACACTATTTTTAAAAAGTAATCGCAAAAGTTTATTAAATAAAATAATATAATATAAAAAATTATATATATTATAAAAATAATAAATATAATATAGAGTTATATGTCAAAAATAGCCATAACTTTTTTGTAGTTTTACCGTTTATACCCACATTATTTATTTTATACTATTAATAGCAACAACTTTTATATTTTTTACCGATTATACTAACTTTCCTGGAAACCTGCTATAGCAGATTACCATCTATTAATAACAACAACTTTTATCTTTTTACTAATAATTGCAACAACGTTTTGTATTTTTACCAATAATAACAACGACTTTTAACTTTTTACCAATAATAATAACATATCAAATTAAATTTTTCTTTATCTTAACTAATCATTACTTTAAAGAAACCAAATTTATGAAAATCGAAACACAATCAAACAAGTTCATAATCCATTTTTTTGTTTAAATTTTGTTAGAAATAAATCAAATGCAATGTGTGCCTATAAAAGAGATAAAAAAAATATGTTTTTAACAAACATTAAAATATGATATTTATTTTGATGTGTCATATTCTCAAGCATAGCCGGATTTTAGAGGTATGATAGGGGCGACCATTTAAGTGTAACATGACAACGTGAAACTCAAATCATTTTGTATAAGATGTCATAGAAATATAATGAACACATTATGCTACATTTGTATTCTTTTTTGGATACTTTGTTCAACAATATCTGCATTATTTTTTTTTTGATAAATAAATGAATAATATTATAAATAATTAAGATCTAATCATGGATAATTAGTTTTTTTATTTATTTGATAAATAAAATGGTAATATTAAAAAGTTGCATCCGTTTATTTTATGAATAATTATATGATTTAATAATCCAATTATTCTATTTCTAACAAAATTTGGATACAAATATAAATTATGAACTTATATGAACGTCATCTAGTTTTCATAAATTTAAATCATATATAATCATCCAAAAATAAAGGGATGTATCTTTTAAATTTACCATTATATTTATCAAATAAATAAAAGAATTCATAATTAGATCATAATAATTAATTATTATTCATTTATTTATCACATAAATAACTAATGCAAATATTGTTGTAATAAGTATCCAAAAAATAATACAAATATAGCATAATATGTTCATTATATTTCTGTGACATCTTATACAAAATAAATTGAGTTTCACATTGTCATATTACACTTAAATAGTCGTCCCTATCATACCCCTATAAGGCTATGCATGAAAATATGACACATCAAAATTAGGAGTGTGAAAAAAAACCAAAAGCCAATCTGAAACCGAAAAAAAAAAACCAAAAAACCGGAACCAAAAAACCAAACCGTTTGGACTTTGAATTTTCAAAAACCAAAAATTTAGATTTGGTTTCGGTTTGGAGGTCAAAATAAAGTGTTATATATTTTGATTTTATGTTTCCATATATATGTTTATTCCAATATATATATATATATATATATATATATATATATATATATATATATATATATATATATATATATATATATATATATATATATATATATATCTGTGTGTATGTGTGTGTGTTTTGGTTTTAGAAAGAAAGAATTGAACTTGAAAACCATGACAAAGAAAAATCGAAACCAAATTGAAACCGAAATAAAAACCAAATCGTTTAAAATCCAAACCGAACGGTTTCTTGAATATAGAAACCGATGTTTCGGTTTAGTTTTTTGTTTTTTTTTTTCAAAAACCGATCCATGTTCACCCCTAATCAAAGTAATCTTCATTTTTTAATGTCTATATAAAACATATTTTTTATATTTTTATAGTCACACATTGCATTTGATTTATCTCACAAAATTTAAACAAAAAAATGGATTATGAAATTATTTGATTGTATTTCGATTTTCATAAATTTAGTTTCTTTAAAGTAATGATTAGTTAAAGATAAAGAAAATTTTAATTTGATATGTTTTTATTATTGGTAAAAAGTTAAAAGTCGTTGCTATTATTGGTAAAAATATAAAACGTTGTTGCTATTATTGGTAAAAAGATAAAAGTTGTTGGTATTAATTGATGGTAACCTGCTATAGCAGGTTTCCAGGTCAAAAGTTGGTATAATCGGTAAAAAATACAAAAGTTGTTGCTATTAATGATAAAAAATAAATAATGTGGGTATAAACGGTAAAACTACAAAAAGTTGTTGATAAATTTGGCACATAACCCATATATACGTATATAGATATATATATATATATATATATATATATATATATATATATATATATATATATATATATATATATATATATATATATATATATATATATATATATATAGAGAGAGAGAGAGAGAGAGAGAGAGGGAGGTTCAATGGAAAACCAACACGCATCGGAAAACCTCGGAAAACCTCACTGCACCACTCGGATCCGTTAATGCATCCGAAAGGCTCATTAAGGGTATTTGTGGAATTGCAAATAATATTTTATCTAATATAATTAAAATACTACTTTTATTTAAATTTGGTATCACCTAAAATCTCTCAACCTACCTGATTTGTTTTGAATTTCAAAACCATTCCAAATTATCAAATTGACCAACAAGATAATGCCATGGACGGAGCTACAATCCATATTTCGGTGAACGGAGTTGACTCAGGTGAACAAAGTTGCATGCATGACGAAGCATACATATACTCGATTTCGCGTAAAGAATATCGATGGTGGATGATTCAAGCATTCTTGACGAAAACAGATGCATCATTCAACAACAATGGTGGATGATTCAAGCTTTTTATGTCACTTTCGTATGAACACATGATTTCATTTACAGGCACATTGATGCATCTGTTATATTGATTTTTAATATTTTGAATGCATGGGCTTTTGTTAAATTGATGAGTTTCAATGCATGCTCAAACTTGGGAACAAAATCTCAAAAATTAAAAAAATTAATGTTTTGTAAAATTAATATTCCGTTGCATTAAAAAATTAATATTTTGTTAAATTAATGTTTCAATTCCAATGCATGAGTTTTTTGTTAAATTTGGGAAAAAATCAAAAAAATGAGGGAGGAGAGAGATTTGGTTCCCAATTAATGATGTGCAAGAGTAGTTTCCAAAATTTGATGAAGTTGTTGTTTACCAAAACAACCTTCCCCACCTAAATATAAATGCATCTATTTTTAACACTTTTGAAGTTATTTACGATCTTACCACCGCCCATTTATGTCACGTTGCACCAAAATCGATGGTTCTGATAGGTTTCCGGAGTTTTTCGATGCATTCTGGTTTTCCATTGAACTCACCCCTATATATATATATATATATATATATATATATATATATATATATATATATATATATATATATATATATATATATATATATAATCAGTTCAAAAAAGTATCTATCGAAATCAAGTGTACCCGAAGGTACCAACCTTAAAAAACTTTTTTTAAATTTTTTTCTCATAACCATGTTTAAATTAATGTTATACACATGATATATGAATTTCACATACATTCACACTTTCTGTGTCCTTAAAACTTATGTGAATGCTCAATGCATATTTATGTGAATGGTCATTTCACACAATGTGAATGGTGTGAATGACCATTCACATGATCTTTTTTTATCATTCACAAGATTTATGATGTTGCTCCTTTTGAAAAAAATCTTATAATGTTGTCTTATACATGTTTATTAAAAAAAATATATGTGAATGATCATTCACATTAGGGTACGCTGGGTACGCTGGAATCTCATAGGTACGCTGATGAACCTGATTATATATATATATATATATATATATATATATATATATATATATATATATATATATATATATATATATATATATATATATATATATATATATATTCAGGTTCAAAAAGATACCTCTCGAAATCAAGTGCACCCGAAGGTACCAACCTTAAAAAACTTTTTTTTAATTTTTTTTCTCACAACCATGTTTAAATTAATGTTATACACATGATATATGAATTTCACATACATTCACACTTTCTGTGTCCTTAAAAATTATGTGAATGCTCAATGCATATTTATGTGAATGGTCATCCATGTGAATGGTCATTTCACACCATGTGAATGGTGTGAATGACCATTCACATGATCTTTTTTTACCATTCACAAAATTTATGATGTTGCTCCTTTTGAAAAAAAAGTCTTATAATGTTGTCTTATACATGTCTATTCAAAAAAAATATATGTGAATGATCATTCACATTAGGGTACGCTGGAATATCATAGGTACGGTGATGAACCTGATTCTATATATATATATATATATATATATATATATATATATATATATATATATATATATATATATATATATATATATATATATATATATATATATATATATATATATTATAACATTTTTGTTTTCCTATAATAACTTTTGATATATTGTACTTTATTAAAATGTGAATATATCATTACGATCACATTATTTTTGTATACAGTCTGATATAAATTTATTATCGTCGAAATTATTTTCATTAATCAGTCAGGTAAACAACTGACTTATTTTATTACTTTATATATAATATATAACGCTTTTGTTTTTCTATAATAACTTTTGATATATTATATTTTATAAAAATTTAAATATATCATTATGATCACATTATTTTAATCTAAATTTTGATATAAAATTTATTATTGTCCGAACTATTTTCATTAGGCAGACAGGTAGCTCAAGCAGGGAGGTAAGCAGCTGACTTATTTTATTATTTTGTGTATAATATATCATATTTTATTTTTCTATAATAACTTTTGATATATTATATTTTACAAAAATTTGAATATATCATTATGATTGCAATGTTTTTATTTATATTTAGATATAAAATTTATTACTGTCAGAACTATTTTCATTAGGCAGACAGGTATGCAGCTGACCTATTTTTTATTTTATATACAATATATAATAGTTTTATTTTTATAGTTATTCCATTTGATACTATATTATATAAAAAATCAAAATATCATTATGATTATATTATTTTTATCTATATTCCAATGTAAATATTTTTTCTAACGAAAACTATGACACTGTTCAATGAACAATTAATGAATATCGAACCAGACAACTTAATCTAACAAATAAGCAACTGATTTATTTTATAACTTTATATATAATAATAGATAACATTTTTGTTTTTTAATAATAACTTTTAATATACTATTTTTTATAAAAATTCAAATATATCATTTTGATTGCATTATTTTTGTTTACATTTCAATATAAAATTTATTATCTTATAATCAATTTTAATTAAGCAGACAATTATGCATCTGACCATTTGTTTTGTTTTATATATGTTATATAACTATTTTGTTTTTTTTTGTTATAATATTTGATAGTTAGGAACTTTTATTTTACTGTAGTCTTATTGTGATATTTTTTAAGCATTCTACATTTTGAACTTCGTCTATTAAATTATTCGTGAAATGGTTTAAATTTCTGGAGCAACGCGCGGGGTTTTCTCCACTCGTTAAGATTAATTGATGATATTTCCATTAGATTTTTTATTTATTTTACTCTAAATTTTAGAATAATAAATTTATTTATCTTTTTATTTTATATTAAAAGTAATAAATGATATTATTGTTTTCTTTCATAAAATTTAAAATAAAAATTGAAATATGGTAGAATGATTTATATTTAAATTTATATACTTTTATATTTTAATAAAATGATATACATATACACACATATATATGGTTCGAGAGAGTACTACTAATTATGCAACGCATCAGAAGGTACCACATTTTAATTAACACTATATAGATGATATTGAAATTTCACATATATTTACATCTCCTAACTCCTTAAAAATAATGTGACTATACACTTACATAATTTTACATACATGTGAACGTACATTTATGTGATGCATGATTGCATGCACTTAGAATGTGTGTGAAATTTATATATCATCTTTGTAATGTTAATTAAAATATGTTTATGAAAACAAATTTCAAAAAAATTATTTTAAAATCGAGTGTTACATTCTGGTACGCTGCATAATAAATGATACTCATTTGAATCTATATCTATATTTATATTTATGTATGTATGTATGTATAAAAGGCAGTTTTGATCCATTTGATTGATACCAAATCCATGATACTTAGTTAAGATTAGAAGTCGTATTTTATTTTAAAGTTTTAAAATAATGAATTGTATTTATTATTTATTTTTTAAATTAAAAGTAATAAATGAAATATTGTGAAAGTGATATGTGGTATGTTATCTCAAAACTAATAATTATATTTAAGTTTTCTTTCATAAAATTTAAAAATAATAAATTATACATATATGTTGCCCTAGAAGTGTATTGAAGAGGTGTATCAATTAACCGTTAAATCATGGTAATTCAAATATTTGTTTTAATTAATCACAATTTACAATTGAGTATTGCACATGAAAAGCCAGTTAGTTTAGTCATCTGACCCCGACTCTCCAGTTCAATGTTCAACTCACAATTTGTAATTATATATATATATATATATATATATATATATATATATATATATATATATATATATATATATATACATTTATCATATCCTCTATACCAACGAGGATTTTTCTTTTTTACTTTTTTTCTTAATTTTTAAATATATATTTTTCATAATACACCCTCATCTTAGTGTTATCTTTTATTTTTCATAATACACCTTCATCTTAGTGTTATCTTTTATTTAGCCCTTTTATTTTAATAAATTTTCGTTTAGTCCTCTTTTAACGTTCATTATTACAACATTTTCTTACATACTTAAAATTATGATTTTAATTATACTTATGTTTGTACTTGTATTTTGAAACTATTATGTTAAATTTAATTGTATTAAAAAGACATTAGTATTTAGATACACGATACAAAATTATAATGAAATTTTTTTTTTTAGTTTTTGATTTAATTTTTTCACAATGCACCCTCATCTTAGTGTTATATTTTATTTAGCCATTTTATTTTAATAAATTTTCATTTAGTCCTCTTTTACATATTATTACAACATTTTCTTAAAACTTAAATCGTCTCTACCAATGACGATCTTTCTGTTTTCCTTTACTTTAATTTTAAATTTAAATTTTTCATAATAAACTCTTATCTTAGTGTTATCTTTTATCTAACCCTTTTATTTTAATGAATTTTTATTTAGTTCTCTTTTAACGTTTATTATTACAACATTTTCTTACATACCTAAATTTATGATTTTAATAATACTTATGTTTGTAGTTGTCTTTTGAAACTATTATGTTATGTTTAATTGTATAAAAAAGACCTTATTATTCAGAGCACGATACAAAATTCTAATGAAATTGTATTATAATTAAAATGTAACTATTCAATATTTAGATTTTTTTTATTAAATATGATCATGTATTTTGCACATTACTATTATAACGTTGACAAACTCTAAGCGATTTATTATAGAATTTACCGTTATAAATTTATTTGATTTGATCGTAAGACCAAACCTAATCAATGTCAACATATCAAGTTATGGTTATGAATAGTTGATTAATTAATTCTGGTTCTGTTCCGATTTAATAAGACATTATTTGTAATTTTAACATTGTAAAATCTTAGAAAACCAATGATAAGAACCAACTAAAGAGTATCATTTGTCTTAGTTTTTGAATCTATATCGGATTTTCAATTTCACTATTCGATGTTGGTTCAGTTGTGTTTCTTTGTTTGAATTGTTTGAAAAGTATTTTTATTTATTTATTTTTATATTTGTTTCTGTAATTAATATTTTAGACCCCCGCAGCATCGCGCGGGTGTTCAATAACTCATTTCTTAAAATTAGTAAATACAAGAGTCAACAGTATTAAATGTTGACTTATTTAATGCATGTCCTACAAATCTTTTGCAGATTGGTTTTACAAAAACTGTCATAACTGTTAAATCCTATGTTTACATCTTAAGAAAAGTACGAATTGGTAAATATTGCATCTTCCCAACTGCCTGTGAAACTGCTCTACGATCAAATTTCATTTATACCCCTGCAAAGTGTATCCTTAACTTTAGTATATAACAAACATACAATAAGGACAAAATAGACATTAACACAAGTAGAAATCATTCTTTATTGCTTTTGATTTTCAGTAACATTTAATGGTAGTAGTGGAAGCAAATAAACAAGTAAAATATCCTCAATTTTTTTTCAAATTGTGTGCTTCTTTGATTTTGATTTATTGTTAAAAAAGTATTTGCAAAAAAAAAAAAAAAAAAAAGAAAGAAAGAAAAGAAAAGAAAAGAAAAGAAACGAACGCAGAATGACCAGGCATGAGATTTTCATTTTTTACAGTGTATTCCTTGATTTATTATAAATTTTAGTTAATGTTTGGTCAAAGAAAACCAATGTTCGATATTATATATTATACACGTTTTTGTATTAAATTGATTTTCTTGTCCCTATCTTAAATGATCATTTATGGTCTTCCAATTTTATTTATTTCGTATTTTCATTAACATGTTTATTTTTATTTTTTAAACCGTAAATTATCCTAGTTCTACTCCTAAACTATTCCTTTACCCCTAGACTTGCTTTCGCCACCTAAATTTCAACTTGTCTCAGATGGTATTCGAACCTGTAACCTCTCACTTATATAACGTCCCTCTTACCAAATAGGCTAAACCCATTGGTACATGTTTACTTTTATTTAAATTTTTTGTTGCCTAATTTTCCACAAATTGTCAGGGTACAAATGGCCTCGTTTTCATTTGAATAGATTTTATGACATTTCAGATTTATTTCAACCAAGATTTTTACGTTTTTAAATTTCTAAATTTCTTCATAATTCAAGAAACAAACTTGGAAGATGATATGATGAATCTAATGATACTAAGTTGTAATTTTTAGGTTTTTAAATATCAAAATTTCTTCATAATTTCAAGAAACAAACTTGGAAGATGACGATGAATGTAATGATACTAAAGATGAAGATGACTTAGACGAATTCATCGTAACACAAATTCATATATGATTTATAATTAGATGTTCGGGTAGCATTTTCTGAATCTGTTAATATAATTACCTCCAAGCTAGTTAGCTAAAATTTTGTGGTTAAATTGAGGATGTTTGAATAGAACTAAACAAATCTACGTATTACTTTTTGTTAAATAATTAAATATTTAGGTAGTATTTTATGTCAAATAATGAACTCTCATCGTACACACAAGGCACTAATAAATCCAACATTGACAACAATAAGGTTGTGTTAATTAGGTAAATAAAATTGAATAAAAAAGAAATTAGTTACTACCTTAATACATTTTTACTTCATTCTTTGATTTTTAAATGTGTAGTTATCCTATAAGTACATAGATCATTAGATTGGGAGATATAAATATCAAATGAAATCATCAAACTTGATAAGATAAAACAAATCAAATCTGACATCTAGGGTGCGTTTGGTACAGAGAATGAAAATGCAGAGAAATGACAACCGAGAATGGAATTGCTGAGAAAGGGAATTGGTCTGGAGAAAAAGAATTGATTCATCTGTTTGGTTATTCAGAGAATTCAGCAGAGAATTGTAACAGGAAATCAATTTTCTTGTCTGGTACAACAGAGAATTCGACAATGAATTCTATAATAAATTTATTATTCTTAATTAGAATTTTTTTTCATAACAATTCATTATTCAAACCCAAGAAAATACTAATAATTAAACATTTCATTGATCAAAAAAAATTAATAACATAATTTAACCCAAAAAATATTAAATAAAATACTACAATATGATTAAACCAAAACAAAGTCATTCAAATTGTGAAACAATGAAACATAAATAGTAATCGAACCAAATCAAAGATCCAGATGGAATCGAACCACCATCCTCCCATACGAGCGCTCTTACCAATCGAGCTAATGGATCTATATCTACAAATCAAATACAAATCCCACTTACAAACTCAAACTAGAATAGTTTTAAACTCATATATAACAAGTGTAAATCATCTTTTATATGACAAGTATAAATGATCAAAATAGTCAAGATTGTAAGAGAAACAACAATATAACCATTGATTAAGGTAATTCATACTTTAAATTCATCATATGTTTGTATATATCAAATAGAAGTTCAAATTATGTTTCAAACAACAATTAGCAGGTAGTGTGTGTGTATATGTTCTGCAGACTGCAGTGTGTGTATATGTTCTGCAGTGTGTGTGTATTCTATGTTATCCTCATATTTTGACATGATATTAATTTCAAGAATGGACGCTTGATTTTGAATATTCATTTATTTGGTTACATCTGCCATTAACAATTTGCAGCTTCTGGTTACGGTTTGCATCAATCAATAACGATAAATTCATCTAGTTTGCCTATTTGTTTGCAACCCATAAGCAGGTAGACACAATCAACCTATAACGGTTGCCGGTTGGTGCCACAAGAAGCTTCAACAATCAAGATTCAAGAACCAAACATCTTTCATTCAATATCCACGGCTATACAACAAAACTTCTGTTTGGCAACAAATCTAAATGCATGTTCTTGTCCCCTCTTAATTCTAATTAATTACCTATGCCAAAAATCTAAACTTTCATTAATCTTCAGGGCAAAGATATATGTAATTCTCATCTCAGGGTCTACAACATCTAATCGGGAGAAGATCAAGAAAAAGTATACATCAATTGTTTTTTTTTTAAAATCTAGTTCACAGGAATAACTCCTCCGGTTGCCTCTGCCACAAATAACTGGCAGCTTCTAACCAACGCGGTTCCACCAAAAATTTCTTTTGCTGAACTGCCCAAAAATTTATTAAGCTCACCAACCAACAAATTCTTTCATGATTAGTAAATAACAGAATATGGGAATAACATAGAATATGGAGGTTTTGATTTTATTAAGCTCACCTAACCAGCAAAAGTGTATGATTTTAGACATGGTTTAAATAAAAAGAATATGGGAATAACATAGAATTGCATTCAAATTGCTAAATCTGCACCTAGTATTGTGCCAATGATATTATTATAAATGTTTCGATTTTTACAGTAGTAGACTAGTAGTGTTGGGGTGGCTCTGCCTCTTGCTAACATAATCAGATCATAAACGAGAACACAAATAGAACACTTCGTGCATTCTTGCCTTGGTGTATTAATCATCAATAGAACATACTCAGAAGAAAAAAGAACACAAAAGCACATAATAGAACATAATCAGAAGAAAAACAACAACATCTTGGGATGGAGGTTCTGCATTTCTGTTTTTTTATAAATAATCAGATACACATAATAGAGGAGGAGGTTCCAACAGAGGAAGAGGCAGAAAGACGAACCTTTCTGCTTGCGATGGAGGTTCCAACAGAGGAGGAGAGCGTCGCCGTGGATGAAGAGGAATGCCGCCGTATGTGGAAGAGGATGTCGTCGTGGATGGTTAAGGAGATCGTCGCTGTGGAAGAGGAGAGTCGTGGAAGAGGATAGCGGCTAGGGTTTCCCTTGGGATGAAGGTTCTGCGTTTTGTTAGAAAGGAGTTTGAATGCCCGTTTGGGGGGGGGGGGGGGTAAACAACTCTCCGCTTTTTTTTTTTGGTGAAATCTCTGGAGAGTTACAAATTCCAATTCTCCCCATTTCTTCACATTTAGGAGAGAAATAAAAGTAGAGAAAAGGAAATGTTTTATTTCTCATTTCTCTTTTCTCAAACCTAAACAAACAAGATATTTGTTTCCATTTCCATTTCTCTGCTCCCAACTCTCTGTACCAAACGCACCCTAAGAGTTTAAGAGTACCAACGATAACAAACTATGCATGCCATATGCATGGTCTTCGACGTTCTATGTTATAGCTTTTTAAGTATTTACTATCACTAAAACAAATTACACTTTTTGCGATGAGAGTTTTCGCAACGACTTTTTGTTCTTTGTCGCTAAGCCCAAAACACCCATGGTTATTTCGTCCCTCCCACCCCCAAAATGGATTCTTTGGCGATTTCCGGTGAAAAACCATTACTTCTGGCAACATTCTTTCCTACTTCCGGCCATCTCTCAAGTTTGTTTCTCTTTCTCTCTGTTCTTCTCGGTCTTCTCTCTTTCGATCTCTCTGTCTCTCTCGATCTTCATAATGCATGTGATTTGGTAATAAATTTACAAGTATGTGTACACTTTGGTACTATTTGTTATCTAAGAGATTAAATGTCTGAAGTCTGAAAACCACATCTGAATTTAAGAGGTGGTCTTAAGATCTGAAATCTGAAATTAAGAGGTGATCTTAAGATTGTTTGTTTCGTAATATGAAACATCTGAAAAATATTGCTTTAAAATATTATATCTAATTAATTATATATTATAATTAATTAATTTATAAAAACAAAACAAAATTATAATAATTAATATGATAAATAATTTTAAATTACAATTAACTGAACTTATATTTTAATCAACACTTCAAAAAAAAGATATTTAAAATTATAATAATTAATATGATAAATAGTTTTAGGGTTTGTAAACTAAAAATTAAAAAAAAAAACCTCTTAATTCTTTTTCAAACCCAAGCTTTCCTCTTAAAATTAAGAGGTAAATTAAGAGTATCCAACATTTTAACTCTGAAACTAAACAAACAATCTTAATTCATTCTACATCTGAAGTTTAAACTTCAGACCCTTTTAAGAGGGTCTTAATTAAAAACAAACAATGCCTTTATATGTATGAAATTTACAGATTGACATTTACGGAATTTACAACTATGTAAGTTATGGAATTTTTACAATAAACAAAAAAGAAAACTAATAAAAGTTGAGTTTAGCAACGACATGCCGTTGCAAAAAACAAATATTTATTGATGAATGGCGTCGCCAAATTCAGTTAAATATCGTCACAAAGGAACAAATATTTATTGATGAATGGCGTCACCAAATTCAGTTAAATATCGTCACAAAGGTATGAGTGTCGTCGCTAAACTGTGCTTAGATCATTAGAGACGACAGAGTGGCGACAAATGTGGTTAGCGACGACAGTTGTCGCCAAGAGGCTAATTACCAACGACATTTATCTTGTTAGCGATCACTTATATCATCGAAAAAAGTGTAATTTGTTGTATGGATGTAAAAACCATCTTTTTATTTTGCTTTTTTCGTTAGAAAAGTATTTATTTAACAAAAATATTATATCTTTTAACAAAAAATGTTATATCAAAACATGTCTCAACGTTATAAAAAAATAACTTAGCATAATGAATATGTCAATCGCTTTTAAGTTGTTATGATTTTAAACGTAAATATTTCATGTCAATATAATCCCGTGCATCATATAGGTATTACATTAGTGGAGTACAGTGGAGGTGATTTGATTTAAATTTCTATTTTTTATTTGATATATTTTAGTTTTAATAAAAATGGTATTTTAAGTAGATATATGGAGAAAACGGTTTTGATTTATATTAAATTGATGATATTTAGTTTTGATTAAAATTTTGTTTTATTTTAAAATTTTAAAAATATTGAATTTTGTTTAACTGTTCTTTTTGAAATTTATAAATATAAATAGCAATACTGCTCTTTTCTGAAAGGCAACTCATAAACAATATAGTTTGGGTAAATATATACACCAGTACAACTAGGCCAAAACCCTATTGATAAATAAATATAATGTAGGTGACATGCGACAATTTATGTTATTTTTGCTAAAATAAAATTTTCAAGAAACGTTAAAAAAATTACTATATGTTGATATATATTTACAAAAACATGATCATTTTAGATACTAAATTTGTGCCGAACTACGAAATCAAATTTAAAATTAAAAATAAAAAAATTAGTAATTTTCAAACAAAAATTTATACTATGAAAATCAGAATTTTATCATCTTCAAAACATGATTGATAATTTTATATTTTTAATTTTTTTTGAACATTCACATTAAATTTTCTGAATATTATATATTCAACATGGAATAAACGTTATAAATTTGAATATTTAATATAGAATATTAATTCTGCAGTTTTACACCAAATTTATGTTCTGCAATAATCTAAACGCTATATTTAGAAAAGTAAAAATAATATTTATGACAAAAAACAATAATATTTACGTATCTTATTAAAAACTAGTTTATATACCCACGTATTACGTCGATAATTTTTAATAAATAATTAATTATTTTTCCATTTAAACTATAATCTTATTTATTCTAATATTTTATTTTAACTTTTATTATATATTTATATATTATAATTAATATAATTTAAGATTTTTTATTTTATAATATGTCATCACTGTAATTTCATCTAAAAAGATAAATACATACTATTAACTTTAAAATAAAATAAATAAAATAAAAGCTAAATAGGCGTTTTGTGTTTTTTTATTATATATATAGATATGAATTTTATAAATGGACTGTCTAACTTAAGATTTTCTTAACTTTAGATTTAGTTTAGTTAAAAATTAACAAATATCATAGACATGATGACAAATAAAATTATTAGATTTTTTTTGAACGACAAACTATCCTACTCCTTTACCACAAGACAAACTTTCACCACCTAAATATCAACTTGTCTCCGACGGGAATCGAACTCGTGGCCTCTCACCTAAATAACATTATTAGATGATGTCAAGTAATGGATAGAGTTTGTTATTTAATCAAGTTTATAGATATTAGAAATAAAAAATTGTATTTATTTTTTATTTGATTTTATTCTAGAAAATAATATAGTATATTTATATTTTTAGGTAAAACGTTATGATGTCATGTGACGATTTGTGATGTATTTTATTATTTACTAGTCTATAAACCCATGTATAACATGGGTATAAAATTAAAAAAATAATTTCATTAATATTGTAGGATAAAATTTAAAAATCTTTTATCAAATATATATATATATATTATATCTACTTATATAAAATAATATACTTAAATATAAATATAAATTCAAATTTGAGATTTATATTTGATAAGATTTATTTTAGATTCAGATTTGATTAAATATTATTTAAATTATTTTTTATATGAATTAAATATAGTTAAAAAAATAAGTGTTCCAAATGACGATAAAAGGTAATGACACATGGAAATAGCAGATGATGACATGTGACAAAATAGTTATTTTTAAATAATATTATAGATTATAGATTAATATTTGTAGGTTTTCGTTTTCAGTTTATAAACATTTTATATAAATAGACTTGATTAAAAATATTCACATCTTACATGATTTAATAAACTAGTATGATAATATATATTAATAAAAATCATATTATATATGTTATGATTCTAGAAATTCTTTACCATTTTACCTCATAAATTCATAATCAAAGATTTGTAATTAAGAAAAAATAATTGTACGATAAGGACAACGTAGAAACAACTCCCTGCAACATGGGACCTCTCTTAAATTAATACGACATGTCTTTGAGATAGATTTGACGACCCATGGGGCTGATAACAAAAATATCAGTCTTAAATTTATAAACTCTAATCTGACTAAATTGACCGATAAACTCTCGGGCAAGTGTACCCGATCGTATAGCAATAAACTGGTAAGACCAGGATCGTCTCCACAGGAAACGGAAAATGCAATTTATACCAACTAAAATTATTCTAGCAAAAATAAAATGGACAAAATGCAAACGAGTAAAAGGGGGTTTTGTTTTTAGATTTTTTTAGATACCGTTGACACGGCAAAATAAAAAAATTACTTAAATTAAAATGACAATTAATAGTAACTAACGAAAATTTAAAACGACTATGAATTAACTAATTAAGAGAATAGAGTCAAATAACTAAAATGTATTTATCATTGAATCACTCCCCCTAGATTTGATTCGTTTTAAAAGTGCAATTGATTGATAGAGTTTTTAAGAAATTTCGAGCTACCATAGACCATCAACCCTACTAATCCGATTATAACATAATCTATTCAAAACACGTTAACTTTCGTTATTAGTGAATTTAACTCAAACTTTTATCTGGGTTATTAGAGAAGCAATTTCAACTATCATAATTTCAGAATAATTGATTACCCTAACCGCATGCAACCGTCATAATTTCAGAACAAGCAAACGATAAGATAAAACTAATTACACGTGCAAGTCATAATTTCAGAACATGACACAATGTAATAGTAAACTACTCAATAATTATCAAAATAAATAATTCAAGGTTCACGACTAGGCATAAACAAAACTCAATCAATAATAAAAACTAAACCTAAATCTAGGGTTTATTCATCAATGACAAATACAATAAACTTAGCCCATAATTAAATTAATAACTAGCAATAATAAAATAACAAGAAAAGTAAACATAATTATAAAAACTGAATTGTTCGTTACAGTTACCTCTTGCGCACCAACCAATTTAAGAGAAAAGAAACCAATAAAGAAAAAAAAACAACAATTGAATGTTGTTTTATGCTTCCACGGCCAGCAGAAGAAATAAAAACAAACCAAAACTTCAAATATTGTTTTTCTTGTCACCATCTAACGCAAAAGACGAAAAAAAGAACAAATACATATGAACTTTCTTCTGCCTTTTTTTTTCTGTGCGCCACCAAAACCAAGAAAAGAGAATTATATTCTCCAAGTTAAACTTGTTGCCTTCTTGCGCCGCCCCCAAGCCGCCAAACCAAACAAATAAAAAAATCTCTAACTTAATCCTCCTAATCCTTCACGCCTCCAGAGAAGAAAAAAAAAACAAAAAAATAAAATAATAATCATCCCCTTTTTAAGTCCCTCATCCGGCTCCTTTTAAAAACAAAAAAAAAAGAATAATAATAATAATAAAATAATCATAATAATAATCCAACCGAAACCCTAAAATATAAAATGGACTTTGGCCCGTTGGGTATTGGGTTTGGAGAGGCTCAAATCTCGAACTTTCTTTGGACCCGCTTGCATGCTCTCATATTTTTTCACTTTAAGCCCACATAATCATCTTATTTTCTTGTATTGTACCCAATTAAACCTGCAAATAAAAAAATGACAAGAAAATGAACTTTTAGCATCAAACCTTATAAGTTTAAACGCATAATAAGAATGATATTGTTGAATAATTATATGAATAAATGAGACAATATCAAAACTTCCCACACTTAAACTTTGCTTGTCCCCAAGCAAATCATCTCAAAAGAAACAATTTAAACAAGCAAACACAATTCAGACGCATATGAAGCTCAATCAGTTAAAAGGGATGCCTGCAAAAATAACTCAACTTCAACAAACATAAGATAACTTAGATTTATGCACATGTTTGTGTATCAATCCGCTCTAACTTTTCACTGACTCCAACAGAATTCAAAAATCACTTGACTAAACTCATCTGACCTACAAATCACTCATTCTTGCATGTTTTATTAAACTTTTCCCTTCAAACTTTTCTGACTCAAGGCTTATTGATGATTTCTCTTTTTTTTTTTTTTTTTTTGTGGATTCAAGAAACCTATGACTTTCGATGGATCCCATGTGTGAAAAATAGTTTCTACCAATTCAATCAACTAGATACAATTAATAAGAACACATAATTTAATCAATACTAACCAAATGATTTGATTGATACTCTTGATGATTACAAAAATGATATCTGGAATATTCTTCTTCGTACAGAGCAGCTTTTCAGAATTGAATGCGTACAAAATAATCTTCTGACCGATTCTTCCTATTTGGAAAGTCAACATGACTATTTATACAAATTTACAAACTATAAGGAAATTACACAATCAGTCCCTAGACTTTGATATTTCATCAATCAAAAACATATTCTAACAATCTCCCCCTTTGATGAAAGTAGCAAAGTCTTCAAGTTGACAAGCCCAGCTTCTGTTCAAATCTTCTAATACTTTTCCGATCCGACAGTCTCCATTCAATTTTAGAAATAAACTCGACCATGAGTTTTCGATCGTTAACTGATAAAGCTCCTTTCTTTGTCTTCCTCTTTTGATCTGCAGCCAGCTTGCCTTTCAGACCATTCAACACCTTAATCAACGTTCCATCAGAAAACTTGTTCAGCTCAACACTTCTCATAGCTCTCAACCTTTTATTTCTATCTTTGTACATGACAGCTGGATGCTTCACCATTATAACTTGAAACTCTTTAAGCTCACCAGCAAATTTAATATCTCTGTGAGGTGCAGTCATGTTTATCTTCCTCATGCCTCTCTCAACTCCAATCTGTAGATCTTGCACTGACATTAATACCAGTTTGGTATGCATGAAATGAAACAATGTCTTCAGCGCAAATCTACAATGTTCATTCCTTTTATTCCTGCACAGTTCGTCAAAAAGATCTTCAATATCGACCAAGTGCATGTTGAACATGTCAGCTTCAGTGAATATATACGTATTTCCATCAGACCTGGTTACAGTAAACTTCAGATAAAAAACCTTAACAAATCTTTCCTTTTCAATCAGCACCAGATCCACTATTCTGAAATCGCTCTTCACCTTCTCAACCTCTTGAGTCTTATTCCTCAGGAAACTGGCATAGTTAACCAGATTGGGCATATTCGACTCTAAAACTCGGAATAGCTTGTGAAAGGAGCAAGGAGCTTGCTTTTTACAAAAAATCCGTTTTTCTAAAATGTCTTCAATGAACGGCATCTTGTTTCTTTTCCTTATGAACTCAGCAGACCTGTTCTCTGGTAGTTCAAGCTTTTTCACCTTTTTCTTACTTATCTCATCCTTGTTTAACAAAGTCAACATATCTTGAATCTCTCTCTGCACTACTTGTTGTGCCTGAAACCTTAATCTGTGTTGTTTCTTTGATTCATCAGCCAGAACAAATTCATTAAAAAATCTATCCATTACTTCCACTTCATTTAAAACAACTGTTTCTTGAGCGACACTGCTCTCAACAAGGAACTCCTCAAACTCTTCCTTAATCTGTACAACTACCTCAGGCTTTTCAACCGTTGGTGTTGATTCAACATCTTTCATGATTTCTTCAACTAAGACCTCCTCTTCTTCTATCCTTTCAGCCCTAAAATCTATATCTGTCAATGCAATTATGTCATCATCTTCCGACAATTCAATGTACTCCTCTCTTCCTTCTCCAGTCTCTTGAATACTCTGCTCTATCTCGTTCTCTTGAACATCTTCCTCTGAATCAATATATTCAATGAACTGATAAATATCAGGCTGAATGTTCAAAGGAACTGGAACATCTTCATAAAGAATCAATCCCAGTTCTCTCTGTTCACCAGCTGTCTTTTTAGATCCTTCGGCTTCTGTCCCTTGAGCTTCTGGTTCCTTCTCTGGATATGTTATCATTAAAACTCCAGGAATCGGCTCATCAAGCTTTCTCCTCTTCTCCCCCTCATGAGGAGCATCATCGGAGTCGTCGTCGTGCTCATCATGTTTCCTTTTCGACGAGGAAGCTTGAGCTTTGCAGGTCTCTTCCACTGCCGCCACTCGTTCAGAGAGATTACCTAACGCCGTTACAACTGTATTCTCCAAGCTTATCATACGCTCCCTCATTTCATCAAACTGTTCAAATACAAAATCTTTTAATTCCTCCTTCAACTCTTCAATTTGTTGTTTTGACTCATTTTTCTTAACAGATTCCTCCGCAACATCCTTTCCTTTCAAAAACTTCTGAATATTGGACATTTGAGCCATGACCTCGGCCAGTTGATTTGAAACATGCTTGTTTACTCCAGAAACAACTTCATTCAAAGCTGTTGACAAAGTTGATTCGGTCACAAACGGGGATAAACTCACTACTGGGTCACGAAGACTTCCAGTTGACACAACAGTCGAACTTGTATAAAGAACTTCTGTGTGGCCAGTGCTCAGAGTTGATATTGGCATTTCTATGACTGGACTTCCACCCTCTTCAAGTGACGGAGCAACAAATGCTTCCGTTACTAAGGATGTTCCAGTGGGAACACTCAGTTCAACCACACTAACTTCAACAGATGAAGTAGACTCAAGTGTCCTAGAGTGTATCGGAGCTAGACTCAGTGATTCAAACGAAGTCGTACACACGGGATCTTGTGCACTTATTTCAATATCCATCAAGTCCAAATGACTTTCGAATAGAGTATGTGTTTCATCCCTGTGTTCAAGTGAAACAGTCTCCTGTTGAGAGGAGACTGAGTGGATAGGAGGTTGTGCAATCGTCAGTGGGATGCTGACTTGTTCAATGCTAACTCTCATAGGAGAGCTAACAGTGGATGTAGCTAAATCCCGGCTTTCTGGGCTTAGGGTCTCCCTCACACTTTCTACATCAATTCGCATAACATCAATCATCATTCCCCCTCCTTCATGATGATCACCACCATCATCACCATCATCATCATTATCATCACCCTCTCCCTCTTCTTCTTGAATATCAGATAATGTTCTCTCAGAATCAGATTTTTCTTGTTCTTTCTCACCACCCCTCACACTTCCTTCTCCCTCACTCTCAGAACGGGCAACCTGAACTTCAGCCCCTTGCTGAGGTTCTTCTATTCCTAAAGCTCCTGGGCTAAGAGATCCCGGTTCCTGGGTCTCTATCGGAGCATGATCTATTCTATACAATTTCACATGTTCACTTTCTTGATCAGCATATTTGAGTAATGACTCTGGAATTGGCATTATGTTGGCATTCGGGGAGTCCGGCACTTCATGCAAACTCATCATGACGTAGTCTGGGCATCTCTGAGAATTGGCTCTCTTCGGAATATTTTCATTAGCCCTTAATATCCCTCGGATAAGAATCTGGATAAACCTTTGAAGTGGAACAAACTTCCTTGCTCTATTTGTAGTCTTAGCCAGTACTATCTCCTTTAGATCCTCCCAGATACACAGAGCAAAATCATAATGTTTGTTGAATGCGATCCCATGAAATATCCTCAGGCAATGGATGCTGCATCGGTCAATTCCAGTATGCTTTGAAGTCATGCAACGATTAATGATACCAAACAGTGTGTACCATTCGCCATTTAAACCATTTCTGTGAAATTTAGAGCTTTTCGGAAGTGGCTTTGAGTAGCCTAGACAAATCAAATCATGGACAAGCTCTTCGTCTGAAACAAAATCTTCAAAATCTGCTAACTCTGGAAAGTTCACAGTGTCTATTCGTCGTGGAAGAAATAAATTGTGACGTAGCCTTGCAAGAGTGATCTTCGTCTTGAATTGATCAATCGTCACTTTGAAATGGTGATTACCGTCCGCAAGAACAAATTTGACAGTGTGCCAAAATTGTTGTAAGTATACTTGTGGAATAGACGGTTTATACTGAAGCAGATAACCAAGTGGATGCCCTTTTAGAATGTCCACAATAATAGGATGGCTTACTTTAATGGCTTTGGAATCTAAACGGTGGTTATTGTCCCGGAAAGGAAGGCAATGTTTTGGTTTGACAAGTTGATTGTCTGGGATAATATGTGTTTGTGAAGAACGGGCCACTGAGGTTGATTTTACTGGGGTAGATAGAAGGGTATGATTTGACGATGAATGGGAATCAGAGGAATTTGAATTTTGGGATTGCACTGGGGATGCCATTTGAACACCTGTAAAAAATAAAAATCATGTTAGGCTTACCAAGTACACAAATGACAACCTTCAAAATGTAGAAAAACTTGTAACATTTTTATCAGAAATTGCAAAAACTTGTGATTTTCTGTTTAAAGCATCAGGATTCCTGACAATAATTGAAAATTATTGAGAGGACTCCAAAGTCAATCGTTTAGAGACCAATGTTAGAAAAACACAAATTTATAACAATTTCTTAAAAAATGTGACATTTTTCTTAAAACATAAAAATCCCACACTTAGAAAAATTTGCTGTTGTTACTCGAATAACACTTTAACTTTCTCGAAACATACTTAAAGTATGTCGGATGGCACATGTGACAACTCGAATGAGCCTAGATACAACTCGAATGATAAGCATATGAAACTCGAATGAAGTTTGACTCAACTCGAATAAGACATGAAGTTTATCGAATGAAGACATGTAAAACTCGAATAAGTCGTAAGTACTTGTTGAAATTATTCTAAATGTTACACACTTGTCAACTCGCATAAAGCACAACCTTTTCTCGAATGTAATGTGTATTAAACTTGATTCTCTGAGTTTAATATACATCAACTCGAATGAGTCATCATAAAACTCGAATAACTCTCAAATGCAACTCGAATTACTCTTAAGTCAACTCGAATGAAACTTCCATGCAACTCGAATGATTCTATAAGGCAACTCGAATGGAACTATAATGCAACTCGAATGGAACTATAAGGCAACTCGAACATTTCTTATGTCCAACTCGATCAAAGCATATGGTCAACTCGAATTAACCACAACTTTTCTCGATTGAAGTATCAATCAACTCGATTGACACTTAGCCATTTCTCGATTATGCTTTCAATCGAGACATTATTTTGAAATTATTTACAAGTCCTTATACACTGATTTTTCAAAGATTGATTCCAAGGACTTCTCACTGATTAAAAACTTGTATCCCACTCGAAAAACAATTTTAATCAACTTTGTTTTTCTGAACTTTGATTAAAAACAACATCAAAGTTGTCAAAAATTCAAATTTCAGAAAAACATGAACTCGAAGCTTTTTGAAATAGAATTTCAAATTTCTGTGTGTGTGATTGGATTTGAACCATAAAATTTCAGATTCATGTTCAGATTCATAAACCCTAAAACACCACAAATTTAATTTCAGTTTAAGGAACAGAAATGTTGATTCACCATGAACACTCAAATACGAATATACGAACACTTTTACATATACAACAGAAACTGAAATTAACTACATAAAAACAAGAAAAACAAAAAGAATCACTCACAATATGATGAGACTTTCTTGAAACAATCGAAGATATTGAGATATTGAGGTTTCTTAATGGTGAAGAAAAGGTTCGAAGAAGACGATGGGATTTTCAGAAAAGTTGAATTTGAAATTCAAAATTCAATTCATAGTTGAAAATACCCGGCCCATATTTGAATTTTAAGTTTGACAAAACCGGCCCACATTCACCAACTAGAAACCCATGTATTCAAAACCCAATATCTTTTAACAAACAAAAACAAGAAAAATTGTAACTAAAAAAAATTTTTTACAGATAAAACAAAACTATACACAAAACAAACAAAAAAATTAAAACAGACTGAAACAAAAACAAAAAAAATTTGAAAACACACACAAACAAAACAACAAAAAAAATTTTAACTAGAAATATTAAAAATGCACCCCCTTGAATTTTAGAATGCTGCTCCCCCTCAGATGTATCATATTTCTCAAATCAGCTCCCCCTACAAAATATCAGATATATTTTATCAGATTTTCTCAAAATCAGATAAAATCATTTTCTGCTCCCCCTGCACATGACAATCCAGATCTGTTAAATTCCAAAAAATTTGAACTTTTAAAATTCAAGAATTTAACATCAGATTAGAATCAATAAAAATGTAAATTTTAAAATTATAAACTGAAACTACTGAATTATTAAATCTAACGATTCAACATACCCAATTTGTATACCAAAAAATTAAACCTTTTTTCATCTAACGCTTTGGTAAACAAATCAGCTAGTTGATATTCAGTAGGAACAAAATATAATTCTATATTTCCATTTTCGACATGATCTTTTATAAAATGATACCGAATGTCGATGTGTTTCGTTTTTGAATGTTGCACCGGATTTGATGCAATGGCTATTGCGCTCTGAGAATCACAGTATATTGGAATTTTCTTTGGTGTAAACCCGTAATCACGCAGTTGGCTCTTCATCCACAACACTTGAGAGCAGCAGGAAGATACAACAACGTACTCTGCCTCAGCTGTAGACAATGAAACACAATGTTGTTTCTTGGATGACCAACATACGGGTTTGTCACCTAAGAATTGTACTGCTCCTGACGTACTCTTTCTGTCCATCTTATCACCTGCGTGATCAGCGTCAGAAAAAGCAGTCAGATTAAATGAAGACTCTCTAGGATACCACAAACCAAGATTTGGAGTTCCTTTGAGATATCTTAAAATTCGTTTTGCAGCTGTTAAGTGTGATTCTTTTGGATTTGCCTGATATCTAGCACAGACACATGTAGCAAACATAATATCTGGTCTACTGGCTGTTAAGTACATTAATGACCCAATTATACCTCGATAATGGTTACATCTACAGGTTTTCCTGAGATGTCCGCATCGAGTTTTGATTTTGAATCCGGAGCCATGGGAGTTTTCATAGGAGTACTATTGACCATGTTAAATTTCTTTAACATGTCTTGTATATATTTTGACTGATTGATAAAAATACCATCAGTTAATTGTTTTACTTGTAATCCTAAGAAAAAATTTATTTCCCCCATCATGCTCATTTCGAATTTCTGGGACATTAAAAATGCGAATTTCTTACAAAATTCTGGATTTGTAGACCCAAATATTATATCATCTACATATATCTGTATAACTATGATATCTGACCCCTGACGTTTTATAAACAGGGTTGTGTCAACTGCACCTTTTGTAAATCCACATTTCAACAGATATGTTGAAAGTGCATCATACCAAGCACGAGGTGCTTGTTTAAGGCCATACAGTGACTTATCCAAAATATATACATGATCAGGTTTCGAAAGATCAGTAAATCCTTCGGGCTGATATGTATATACTTCATCAGTTAGTTCCCCGTTTAAAAACGCAGTTTTGACATCCATTTGATATACTGTAAAATTTTTATGTGCGGCAAAAGCTAAAAACATCCTTATAGCTTCAATGCGTGCAACTGGTGCGAATGTTTCATCATAATCAATCCCTTCTTGTTGACTGTATCCTTTGGCCACGAGACGTGCTTTATTCCGAATAATGACACCGTGTTCATCTTTCTTGTTCTTGAAGATGCATTTCGTGCCAATTATGGATTTGTCTTTTGGGCGCTCAACAAGTCTCCAGACCTTTAACCGTTCGAACTGGTTGAGTTCCTCTTGCATCGCTACAATCCAATCAGCATCCAGAAGGGCTTCTTTTACATTTTTGGGCTCAATCTTACTCAAAAAATTTGAAAATAAGCATTCATTGATAGTAGCCCTTCTGGTTTGGACTGAAGCAGATGGATCACCAATGATGTTCTCTGTTGGGTGATTTCTTGTCCACTTAACTGTATGTGGAAACGGTTCTATTGGGTCTTGGTTGGGATTGAGATCTAAATATGGTTCAGGGGTTACTGCTATTGATGTAGGTGGAACATCTGAAGTAGGAGCTTCTGACTGTTCAGAAGTAATGGGGGTTTCAGAAGAATGTGGAGGTTCAATTGGTTGTACAATCTCTGTAGTCGACTGCACATTTGCTGTTGAAGCTTCTCTAGTTTCTTCTGAACTTTGTTGTTGAGAAATATCTGAAATTACGACTGGATCTTCAGTGATCCTGTCAGGCACCAAATTTTGAACATTAGATTTGGGCATTTCAAAATAGTCGTCATAAAAGTTCTCAAACAACTTATTTAATTCATTATGTTCAGCATTTTGTCTATTTGACTCCAATGAAGTCTGCATGTTAGGTTCGGGTCCTGAACTGGTGTGTTCAGAAGCCATTACCACTCCTTCGTCAAATTTAACATTTACGCTCTCATTGACTGTCTTGGTTCTCTTGTTGTACACTCGGAAAGCAACCGACTCCTTTGAATACCCGATGAAGATTCCTTCATCCGCCTTTTGATTAAACTTTCCCAGATTGTCTTTATCATTCAATATAAAGCATCTGCAACCAAAGACATGGAAAAATTTAATATTAGGTATTCGTTTATTGATCAGTTCATACGGAGTCTTTCCAAATCTTTTATTTATTATTGAACGGTTTTGTGTGAAACATGTTGTTGCAACCGCTTCTGCCCACAAGAACAATGGTAAATTGGAGTAGGCCAACATCGTCCTAGCTGATTCCACTAGTGTCCGATTTCTTCTTTCAACGACACCGTTTTGTTGTGGAGTCCGAGCAGCTGAGAATTGATGTGTAATTCCTACTGAATTTAAGAACGAGTCTAATGATTTGTTCTTGAACTCTGTTCCATTGTCTGAGCGAATTGTCTGAATGGTGAGTTGCAACTTTACTTGTATTTTTCGGATGAAGTCGATGATAGATTCGGTTGCATCTGATTTGGATTTCAGGAAAAACACCCATGTGTATCGTGAATAGTCATCAACTATCACCAATACATATCTTTTCTTACTTATACTTTGTACTCTCATTGGTCCACACAAATCCATATGCAGTAACTCTAGTGCTCTTGTGGATGAGTGTGCTGTTTTGGATTTGTGTGTGGCTTTTGTCATCTTTCCTTTTTCACATGCCGCGCATAGTTGCTCTTTTAGAAATTTTAGCTCCGGCAGCCCTTTAACTAACCCTCCTTTTGCTAGGTTGGTCAGCTCATTGAAATTCAGATGTGAAAGGCGACGATGCCACAGCCATGCTGTTTTAGATGTTGCTTTTGACAATAAGCAGACATCTTTCTTCAGATTGATCGAGGCTAAATCAATGGAGTACAGATTTGTTTTCCTGTTTCCTGCTAGAATTTCTTTTCCTTCTGCTGATCTGATGCTGCACCGATTGGCTTTGAAGTTGACTTCTAACCCCTTATCACACAGTTGTCCAATACTAAATAGATTGTGACCAAGACCGTCAACATAAAAGACCTTTTGGATGGTGATTTTGTCGTACTTCAGACTTCCGTATCCCTTGATCGGACAAAACTGATCGTTTCCAAATCTTACCGTCCCACAGAACTTTTCTACAAAGTCCGTGAGTGTGTCTCGTTGTCCGGTCATATGTTTGGAGCATCCGGAGTCAAGGTACCAAACATGGTTTACCTATAAAACGTAATAGCACATGAGGTACCCACTTGTAGTTGGGTACTTTAGTTTTAGGTAAAACATGCATAGTATCATTTGTTTTTCTAACTGATATGGCTTTAGGCTTATCGTTTGAATTTATTTTAGGTACCCATTTTTGAACTGTTCTTTTGGGTATCCACTTTTGTACAATTCGCGGTGGAATTGTTTTTGAAATTTTTATCTGTGGTTCCTTTTTCTGTTCATACAATGGGTCCTTTTTCTTTGGTTGCCATACAAGCTTATTATATTTCACAGTTTCAGACTTACAAACATAAGAATTCAAAGCAATTAATTTCGATCTTGAAAACTTAATACAAGAATTATTAACAATTTTATCATTATTACAGACAGAATGTTCAATTTTGCTGTTTCTATCTGTAACAATTTTTTCTTTCACGCGCCATTCTTGTTTTATAATCTTGTTTTTCTCTTCTCTTTTCTTCTTTCGCCACACTTGTTTTCTCGACCCGTTCACAACGTTATCTGACATAAAAGAAGTTTGAGAATTAGAAGATTTAGATGCTTGTTTTTTCTGTAACCTTTTCATACCTGTTGAAGATTTGACTTTACGTGCAAAAGAGTCCGTTGATGAGGATGATTCACCCTTTTCAAAACTAGGAGACTTAACAAACAGTTTTGTTTTCTCCTTCTTTTGTTGCACTGATGGTGAATTTTCAGATGGTTTTAAAGAGTCTGTAGTCATTCTTTGCAGAATTTTAACAGATTCTTTATTACCAGTTGATAGTTTGTTCGTCAAAGGTTTGATAAATTCACCAATTTTACCAAATCTTTGATCTAATGAATTAACATCAGAGTGCATGAACAGATCAAATTCTTTTTCTGAGTTTATAGAATCCAGAGAAGTAGATGAATGTGGATCAGACACATTTATGTTTTTAGACTTATCTTGCAAGATTTGTTCTATTTTTTGTAATTCAGACTTGAGTGTTCCATTCTCTGTCTCAAAACTTTTAATTTTCAATTCTAAATCAGAATTTATCTGTTCTAAAATTGAATTTGGTAAATATAGTTTTTGAGACTGAGTTGGTAATTCAGACAAATCCTTTTCAGAATAAGTTTGAATGTACTCTTCTTTAGTATCAACAATGTTGCTGATTTCATTTATCTTGGTATAGTCAACATAATTTTGCATTTTGTCTGATCTTGACCTTTTGATTTCTTCACTGGATTCTAATTCTTTAGATGCTTTCAAGAATGTCATTTTTAATCCTAAATTCATGTATCTGACATCATATAATGTTGGTGAATTTGATATAGCTTTTGTCAGATACTTAGGATTTTCCCAACCAATACCAGATTTAGAGTTATAAAACTCTGTATCTTTTAGTTGATTTAAATATATTGTTTGATCTGTTTGCCCTCTTTTAATAAATTCATCCTCCATCTTTTTTATTTTCTCATAAAGTTTCGTTCTTTCTTCAAATATGGCATGATATTTTACAGAAAAGTTTGAGGCTTCTAATTCAGCTATTCGCAGACTTTCTTGTAAATCAAATATTTTGTGATTCAGATTGAGTATATTGCTTTGAAGTTCTTTTTCCTTATCTTGTAAGTCTGAGACATCTCGTAAAGCTAAGGCTTTATCTTTGGAAAAATCTAGAACTAAATTGTGTTCATTTTGAAGTTTGTTTTCCAAAGAATGAACCTTTTTCTTTTCTGCCTTTAAGGATTTTTCAAACTTTTTAAGCATAAAGGCCATATTAGTTAGTTTTTCTTCTAAAATGCATGATTCATCAATATCAGAGTCTGAATTAGAATTTACCTCCTGTCTTTCTGAATCATCTGAGTTTTCAGACTCTGAATCTTCCTCATTTTCAGCTTCATTCTGGTCAGTTGCCATTAATGCAACTTCTTCTTTTTCTTCCTCTTCATCAGAATCAGATTCTCTCCTCTCTTCATCCTCTTCATCCGTCAGTCCAACCCACACCTCATCTTCAGCTATCATAGCTGATTCACTCAGTTCAGATTCATTGAAGATTTCTGACTTTAGACAGATATGGGCATCTTCATCTAAAATGTCATCATCTTCTGATAACTGTAACCAATGATCATCCTCCGCCATAAGAGCTTTGCCTGACTCTTTCTCTTTGGCTAAGAGGGCCTTTCTTGTATAGTAGTCTGAATTTTTGACTACTGGAGATCTGCATTCCCGGGCATAGTGACCTGGTTTTCCACAGTTATAGCATTTCTGTTCAGATTCCTTCTTGGTTGATTTATCTGACTTCTCATATTTGTCAGACTTTCGTGCACTACTTTCTCCAGCCTTCTCATACTTAACCTTTTTCTCAACTTTCCTTGAGCCTGTTTTGTAGCGCATTTTGTTGTTTGTTGGCTTCCTGTAAAATTTCTTCTGAAATGCCTTTGTAAGCAGTGCCATCTGTTTTTTTCATCTCTTCAATCTCTGAATCTGCAGATGAATCTGATGATTCTGATTCTGATGATGTACTGCTGATTACCGCTCTTTTCTCCTTTTTGAGCTTGTATTTATACTTTTTCTCCGCCAGTAGAGCTAGTGGATCAGCAGTTTCTTTTTCCGCTTTCTTCTTTCCAGATATTTTCCTCAAAACAACTTCTTGGTAGTTGTTGAGGTTTTCAAATAGCATATGAAAATCCATCTCCTCTATATCTTTCGTTTGTTGGATGATCATAGCATATTTTTCCCATTCTGGATTTAGGACATTTAAACATTTGACATTGATGTCCAAGTTGGACTTCGTCACTCCGTTTCTTTTTACTTCACTTACCAGATTTACAAATCTGAGATAAGTGTTTTCCAGAAGTTCACCTTCACGGGCTCTAAAGTTCTCAAATGTCATTAGACTATTCCTAGCCCTATTAGTAGCAGCTCTGTCTGATCCCCTCATGATTTTGCATACTTCATCCCAGATGGACTTAGCAGTCTTTGTATTTGTCAGACAAGTGTATATATCATTGGGGATTGAAATCAACAACAGTTTTCTGGCAGTCTTGTCCCCTAACTTTCTCTTTTTCTGGGCCTCTGTTAGGTTTGTTACCTCAACAGTCCTTGGTGGTATTGGGGGATTGCCAGTTGGTACTCCTGGGATCGTTTCCATAAAGATTGCTGGTCCTTCAGTTAATGATCTCAGCATTTCTTCAGACAAATCATGGAAACTTATAAATTCAAGAAACCGCTCCCGCCATTGAACATATTCCCCTCTGTATAAGATTGGGGGTTTGGTTTCTGATCCCATAGCAAGTGCATCTTTAGACATGTTGATTGTTCGTTGGGAAACTTTGACCAAGATCAAATGAACTCCGAATGAGATTGAAAAATTTGATCACACCTTGAAACACAGATTAGTACTGAAATCTACAACACAATGACTTGTTAGTAGCAATAAGCAGTTTAACTCAAGCAGTGAATTGTGTTTGGATTAATGTGTGTGACAAACTTGAATGATTCTTGTGTTATGAGTGAAACTTGAATGAATGTAGTGTGAAACTCGATTGTGTCTTTTACCAAACTCGATTGATTCTTTGATCAAACTCGAATGTGTGTTTGATCAAACTCAAATGTGTTTGATCAAACTCGAATGTGTCTTTGACCAAACTCGAATGTGTGTTTGATCAAACTCGAATCAAGTATATGAAATTCACACTCTCGAATGAGTCTTCTGTAAAACTCGAATCAATGTTATACAAAACTCGACTGTGTCTGTTACAAAACTCGAGTGAATCTTGCACAACTCGAATGATTCTTATATAAAACACGAATGGGTCTTATATAAAACTCGAATGGGTCTTATATAAAACTCGAATGTGTCTTATATAAAACTCGAGTGAGTCTTATATAAAACTCGAATGTGTCTTATATAAAACTCGAGTGAGTCTTATATAAAACTCGAATGTGTCTTATATAAAACACGAATGGGTTTTATATAAAACTCGAATAAGTCGTATATAAAACTCGAATGGTGTTCTGAAATTCAAGTCAGATTGTTGTCAACTCGAATATTACAGTTTGACAACTCGAGTAATAGTAAGGCACAACTCGAATAACTAAGATAACCAACTCGATTAACTCAGATACCCGACTCGATTAACTGTTATACTCAACTCGATTTACACACAGGATGTGTATGATTCGAGTTTCTTAGTATTTTCAGCTTTTTCAAGTCTGAAATTCAGATTAAATCCAAATTTTACCCAATTTCATTCAAATTGTAATCGAAGGTAAGGTTTTTGAATACAAACACTTTTTGTAAAGCACTTTTATGCAAAAATGGATCTAAACCAGACTTTTTCAATGAAACAGTACCGGTTTTTGAACTTTTCAAAATTTCAGAAAATTGCTTAGATCTTTTTCTGTGTTTTGAAAATCAAAACAAGTTTATATTCAATTGATTCGTCTTTGAAACCTGAACCTTCGATCCAATTAACTCTGAGAATGATCAACAGAATCAAAACCCCTAGTGATTTTAGGGTTTTTCCGAAAAATACTCAAGAACACGAAAAATACAAATTCAATCTCAATCAGAATGATTCATCCCTAAGGCTCTGATACCAATTGTGAAAAATAGTTTCTACCAATTCAATCAACTAGATACAATTAATAAGAACACAGAATTTAATCAATACTAACCAAATGATTTGATTGATACTCTTGATGATTACAAAAATGATATCTGGAATATTCTTCTTCGTACAGAGCAGCTTTTCAGAATTGAATGCGTACAAAATAATCTTCTGACCGATTCTTCCTATTTGGAAAGTCAACATGACTATTTATACAAATTTACAAACTATAAGGAAATTACACAATCAGTCCCTAGACTTTGATATTTCATCAATCAAAAACATATTCTAACACCATGTGTAACGAAACTTTCTATGACCCGATCCCAAACCAGCGGTTTAGCGGGTCAGGTGTAGAAACACCCCTCGACAAGTCTACTCGTTCGAGAGAACCAAAAGGCCACTTTGTACTTAATCACCTTTTCTTCTTTTTTTTTTTTGGGGAAATCAATTCTCAAACCTCTTTGGTCAGAATGCATTGTTTGTTAATTTAAGATGGACTTCAGTGGATTACGATCGCTGACAATAATCTCAGGGATTAACATAACATGCAAGGTGCCTTTGCATTTCCAGGCCATTAGAAGGCTACTTGTGTCAAGAATAATAGTTAAATAAAACCCAGCAAAAAAGCCACACAAAACACTTGACCATGAAAGTTTAAAAGTAACCGATGTGTTAAAGACACCCCGCTTATCACCGACACACTCTCCACTTACTTAACCCTCACTCTGCGAGATGAAAAGGATCGAATGCGAACTTAAAAGAATAGTTTGGTCATCGAGAGGAGATACGAACAGGACAAATCTAATGGGTAAGTAGTTAACCCCCTGCCCTTAC
>JAANYP010009100.1:0-14214 GCA_020465985.1 Centrapalus pauciflorus | reverse complement strand
CATATGCATCGGGAACCAAAAAAAGAACCAACCACAGCCTTTAGATTAAATGATCATTGATGCATCTGCATGTATTTGCTATGCATAGGGGTATTTTGGGAAGAATAAATATAGCTAGTCAAATAAAATTTAATTTTATATTAATTAAATATTCAATCAATACCTAAACAATAAATGCTAATTAATATTAATTAATACACTTCAAAAATTACAAAATCTAAACAAATTCAAAAAAAAGATTTGATGTCGATGCATCTAATATTTATCCTTCAATTCGTGATGCATCTCGGTTTCTTCATCCTCATTTTCGTTCATATTCAACATCTTCTTCGTCCCACCATCATGCATCATCAAAATGGTGATGCATTTTCATCGGATTTATCTTCAAAACACGATGCATCTTCATTTGATTCATCAAAAATCACGATGCATCTTCATCGTATTGCATCTCGGCCATAAAAAACACGATCCATCTTCATTCGTGATGCATCTCGGCCATATTCATCCAAGATGATGCATCTTCATCGGATTCATCAAAAATCATGATGCATCAGATTCGTCTTCCATAAACATCGGATAAACACGATTAATCTTTCAAAAATTTCCATAAAGAAAATGCATAAAAAACAACTATACATTTAAACGATATCATTCCATCATCATCATTGTGAAATCATCATCATCATTGTGAAATCATCATCATCTTCATTAAAATGGCACCATGAACCGACTGCTATGCATGGGGCGGTGACCGCCAACTTTAGAGAGAGGGATGCCAATGGGGGTGGCGGCCACCGAGAGAGGGGGTAGTGGCCGCCGGCTTTAGAGAAAGGAGGAGAGAGATAAGGGTGATCATCATCTTCATTAAACTGCAACGTGAACCGGCTGTTATGCATGGGGTGGTAGTCGCCGACTTTAGATAGAGGGGTGGCAAGGGGGTGGTGGCCGCCGGGAAAGGGGGTGGTGGCCGGATTTAGAGAGAGCGGGAGAGAGATAAGGGTGAGGGATAGAATGTGGGAGGGATAAATGGAATGTTTGTTATTTTGTTAATTTAATGATTTAATTACCTAAATTAATTCCTTCTATTTTAAATGTTTCTAAAATATATTTTAATTATAATTAAATATAAATTACAAGTTTAGCATTCCTAAAACGCCCTTAATGCATTTTTGGTTCCCATTTGGTTCCCGATGCATATGGTGCCCCATAGAACCTCAATCTATATATATATATATATATATATATATATATATATATATATATATATATATATATATATATATATATATATATATATATACATATTGATGTTCAATTGAGAACTTTTTATGCACTGAGGCACCTCTAGGAACTTTTGTGCACCAAAGAATCAAATAATGGTGCACTAAGGGTATTCCAGGAATATTGAATGTGTAAAATTAAGGTAAATTAGAATTAAATAAGGAATAAATATTCAAAAAAAGTAATCACCTCCTCATATCTCTCTCTTTCTTTATTTCTCTCTTTCTCTCTCTCTCCCTTTCTCTTTCTCTCTCCCCACCGTATCCACCACACCACCACCACCACCATCACCTTTGTTGTAACCACCTCTCCACCGTATCTCTTTCTCTCTCTCTCACTCTCCACCGTATGCATCGAGGAACCCCGCCAACCACTACCGCCGCCGCCACCGCGATGATGATGAACAAGAGATGCAACCGATGATGAACAATACGATGAAACACGATGAACACGAAGAACACGATGAACGAAGAAGATGATGATGAACACGTTGATGCATCCATTGGAACAATGATGTTGATGATTAACAACGATGCACCATGATGAACACTATGCATAGATGAACGATGATGATAAACGATGAATACGAAGATGATGAACGATGATGAGAAACGATGAATATGAAGATGATGATTAACAGTGATGCATCACGAACTGTATAGATTTTGTATAGATAAAATCGATATGCATCACGAATTGAACGATTAATATGAAATGCATCAATATCTCCATCATTCTTTTTGAATTTGTGTGACTTTTGTTAAATTTGGAAGTGATCAATTGAATTTATTTTAACATTTATTATTTAGTTATTTGTTAAAATATTAAATTTAATGAAGTATGCACAATACCCAAAATGCCCTTCCATGTTTTTTTGTAATGCACAAGATGCATAAAATTGTCAAATTATTTACCATTTTGCCATTTAATCTAATCCATACAATTCTTTGATCTAATGGATGATATAGGTACTTTTGTACCTCGATGCACAAAAGTTCTCAATTGAACCTCCCTATATATATATATATATATATATATATATATATGTATATATGTATATATATATGGTTGGGTTCCGGTAAGAACCCTCATTACCGTGAGAACCACTCCAAAATGCACAAATTTGTACATCAAATGCACAAATTTAAAAATTAAAATTTTTACTTAAAACCATTATTAGTCTTAAATATTAATAAATATCATAATCTAACACTAAAATTACATTCAAAAATTATATTCATTAAATTATAAACTAAATGCACAAATTTGAACATCAAATGCACAAATTTTCTTAAATGCACAATTCGTACATTAAATGGATAAATTATAGCATGGGATGCGTAAATTTTTACATGAAATGCATAAATATATCGAAAACATTTAATTTTATTATCAAATGCACAATTTTATACAGTGGATGCACAAATTTTAGAATGGTTCTCACGGTAACGAGTGGTTCTAATGTGAATCCAATCCTCTATATATATATATATATATATATATATATATATATATATATATATATATATATATATATATATATATATATATATTGTTATAAATCATGCATATTGATGGATGAGTAATTTCTCTTTGGAAAAAGTCAAAAGTAAATCTAGAGTAAGAAGTAATGTGCATAGTAGATGTGATTGTAAATAGTATTCTTTGTCTAATGTTTTTATTATAAATATTGTAATGGTTGGTATGAAAAGGATGGTGATAGACATCAAGTTGCATATCTCTTCCTACTACTTTAAACACCTTAATATATCCATAACGTTAGAATTAGGAGTGTTAGAATTCTGTTATATTACAACACGTTATCAGCACGAGGAGCTCAATATCTCAACCAAATCAAGAATCACCATTCACTCAAGGTATGAAATAAATTGAAAACAAAACATATGGTTAAAGACCATAATTAACAACTACATGACTACATATTGAATACAAGGACTACTAACGTTTATTAAACTTTTATTTATATATATACTAACATATATTCTTATTCTTATTCTTATTACTAACATTTATGGAAGGCTAAGCCTCCTACTTATTTATGTTAACTAACATGTATTTATTGTTACTAACATTTACTTTCCGCAACTAACATTTATTTAAGCAATCTAACAATCTGACATTTATTTAATTTATGAATACTAACAATTATGATTATTGATTCTTTTACATATCTTATATTTAATCCGTCATTAAACTTATTTATACACATCCTTTATGTCAATAACATTTTTCTTAAATTACATTTCTAATCATCATTTTTATATTAAAGAGACATTATCCTCCAAATCATTTTTATAAAATCCACAACGGATTTATAACCGTTGAACGGTTATATTTTCGACCGTTTAATGGTCGAATTTTTCCTATAAATATCCGATACTAAACCTCATTATTTCACAAACCACATTCTCCTACCTTTCTAAAAAAAAAATTTACTTAGTTGAAGGCGGAAGAAGATGCTAAGTCCGTTTTTAATTTTTATCAGTGTATTGATTTTGGCACTCTTCTATTGTTTGTTCCAACTACCATGGGATGAGATGTATCATTTTCTGATTATGTTTTCATTTATTCTCTCATTTTATTGTATTGCAGTTCTTATTGAAATAAATTAGTATTGATTTTATGTTGTTTAACTTTTATTTTGATAGTCAATATGGCAAATCTTGAGAAGTTATCATTTGCTGCATTGGACGTAAATGGCAATAACTACATGCCATGGAGCATTGATGTAAAGATACTTTTAACATCAATGGGTATTGTAGAAACACTAAATGAAAACAACAATTGCTCAGTTCAAGAAAAGGCAAAAGCAAATGCATTTCTTCGTAAACATATTGATGAAAATTTGAAGTCTGAGTATAAGAATACAGAAGATCCAAGTATTCTATGGAAAGATTTAAAGGAAAGATATGATCATCAAAGGGAGATTTTGCTTCCAAATGCCAGAAATGATTGGAATAATCTGAGATTCCAAGATTTTAAGAAAGTGAATGATTATAGCTCTGCATTGTTCAGAATATGTTCACAACTCCAATTTTGTGGCCAGAAAGTTACAGATGCGGATATGTTGGATAAAACGTACTCAACGTTTCATGCATCAAATGTTACCTTGCAACAACAGTATCAGATGCAAAATTTTAAAAGATATTCTGAACTTAACACCGTCCTTCTAACAATGAACTTTTGATGAAAAATCACCAATCTCGTCCAACTGGATCACTAGCATTACCTGAAGCAAATGCTATAACTAAAAGTACAACACTTGGACAAGAGCGGGGATTTGGTCGTAAACGAGGCCGTGGCCGTGGCTATAATCAAAACAATAATTATAGTTATAATCATGGCTATGGTCATAACTATAATCATAACAGAGGTCATTCATGTGGACGTGGACGCGGACGTGGTCATAATAATATTCCACGTGATAAGAAATCTAAATCACAAGAAAGACCCAAAAATGATAAACAAAAGGCTAGTGCTTCTCAAGATCCTGAAGATCTTTGTTACCGATGTGGAATGATTGGCCATTGGCCAAGAACTTGTCGCACATCGCCTCATTTCTCTAAGATGTATCATGGTGTGAACCATCATTGATTCATCTTGACACTCGGACAAAACAATGTGAACTCGAAGTTCAGAAAATAATGCATTTACAAGAAATTGCAAATCAACTGCCTGATGCATTTACTAATACTAAAAGAGTGACTAAATCATATGTGCCAGCAGCTAATACACCTGCTAGAATAGAATTTCCAAATAAAAGAGCTGATGATAAAGTCACTCAAGAATCAAAAACACGTCTGAAACGTGGAAGACCATTTGGTTCCAAGGATAAAAATCCTCGAAAGAGAAAGAAGCAAATTTTACAGATCTCCCCGATGACCCGTTCAGCCCCGTAAAATAAATAAACTCAATAATAAGATAACATTAATAACCAAAACACATAAAACAATAAAACTCACAAATGAAAATTATTTGTCAGTCTTAGATGACTGACCCTTTTCAAAAACATCTTGAGAGGGAGCAGAATTAACTTCTGGTTGTTGGGACTCCACTGGCTCCTGAGGCTGTGGAGGTTGCATTGGCACTGCATTCCTTTCTATCCAATAACGATATGGCGGCATAGTTGGTGGAGGAGGGACCGTGAATTCCCAGCTATGGGTTACAGTCCTTATAAGAAAAGACTACCATCGTATAAATCTATCAATATATAATATATGGGTATGAATATCGTCCAGATAGAACCCCAATCGATCATTACTTCCAACATAAGTGCGTTCCTGTCGTGGTACCATTATGAGTTCTCTAAGATCCGGCTGATCTAGTCGTCTTTTCTGCCTTCTTTCCTCTCGATTATCAAAAGACTCCATAGAAAGATTTAGGTCGATCTCTTCTCGACGTTGTTCTTGTTGTTTTCCTGGCTCCATGGATGTGTGTATGTGTTTAGATGGTTTGTTGTATTGATTTCTTTCACGCCGAGCTTTCTTATATACTACTAGCTTGAATAAACTCAAGTGTATCTCGTACGCCAAATAGAATAAAAAGGTTCTAATATTTATTTGTGATATTACTAATTCGCATTAAGCCAACAAGTTATCATACTTTCTCCCCATACAAAATGATATTTGGTCAAGAATCAAATATATCACATCTATTTTTTTATTAAATAGTAAATATTCTAAATTGCTCCACCAAACCGCATAAAGATGGGTACTCAAAAGAATGTTGGGAAATTATGATTGGGTATGAAATCCCCTTTATTATAAAATAAAATGAATCACTGACAGTTGATATCATTACGGCACATTGTGCTAGTTGCCATTTTAAAAAGGCAATTTTTCCAACATCGGGGGGAGAAAATAAACAAATATATAAGCTGTAATGAATTATCATTATCTTATATTGATCCTCGCAATAAAAGGTACTGGGATAATTCATTTACATATTTTTGGCAAATCTGTTGCGAGATACATTTACTGATTTAAAGAAAGTAACCAAGTCACATATTTTGGTTATTAATGTTTCAGTAAATATTGATATTTTCAGAAATGAAAATTATTATTGATTAATGAGCCTAAGACATGCCTGAAGCATGATAGGCAGTCGATTCCAAAGATAAGTATTCTTAAAAAAAAAATTATTAGACATGATGGTTCTAGAAGAACCATAGGCGCCTGAATGAAAATAAGGAGATCTCGATAAAATTATATCATGTCTAAAACTATATGGAATCGAAATAAAATCGACGTCGATGATATTTATTAATTAGCGCTATATATATTTAAAAACGATGATTATGAATAATAGTCTGCAGACATGTTCTCTTAGAGAAAAGGAGACTACTAGATGTGTAGGATGTACACATAAAAGTTGTGGATGAAAATTTCATAAAAGTCCACATTTTCCAAATCTATACGTAAAGCAAATAGTATAGATGATTTGAGTGATTTGATCACACATATCCAACATACTATACTTGGTCTTCACTTGTAGTATAAATACCATATATTGATGTATCAATGATGGTGCGAATAATATGAAAATTTCTCTCTATTTCTACTACTTTTACACATATCATAAAGTAGTCTGTACACATAAAGTTGTACAAATATACGTATAGAGATTAATTTAGTGTATATATATAATGCACACAGATGTTTAAGAAATATTCTCCTACGGTGGATACAGTTATAAGAGATATATTAATCTATCAATAAAAGATAGATTTGATATGCGTCTATTAAAATTATTTTATTCTAAAAGTCCTACTTATACAGAGATTCCTTTGAATGATATAAAATTTTTTGAAACATGTCTCGAGATTTATCCTATGAGCTCATAGTTACAATGCAATAAGCATGTATTATGATTACATTGCTAAAGGACAGAAGTATGTTACATAATTATACAATATGTCATGAATATAGTTATGGTCTATTTATAAGACTAACTTGACATATACAATTTTATGAAAATCCTCGAAGGATTTATTTAAAAATGCCAGAAGCATTAAAAGTAAATACCAAAGAAATGTATTCAAAGATCTTTATATGGGTTGAAACAATCTGGACGCATGTGGTATAATCGATTGAGTGATTATTTGATAAGTAAAGAATACACAAACAATCAAATATGTCCATGTGTGTTTATAAAGAAGACAAAGGTTGGATATGTTATTATAGCTGTCTATATTGATGATCTAAATATTATTGGCACAATTAATGAGATAAATGAGGTAATTGTGTTATTAAAGAAAGAATTTGAAATGAAAGACCTTGGAAAAACCAAATATTGTAACATCCCAAATTTTAAGTACATGTAATTTGCAACATTTAAGGATTTAAATATTGTATTGGTGGATTTATTATGTCAATTTAAGCCAATTTTCATCACAATATATGTTAAATGAGAAATTACTAAGTTGAGGGGTGTATTGTGCAAATAAGTGAAAGTGACAAATAAAAAAGGGAATTAATGTTCATAATTTCCAAAACACTTTCTCTCTCTACTCTCTCAACCGTCTCTCACTCTCTCTCTCTACATCTCTCTCGGCTTTACTCCAAGAAACACACAAGAATCAACGATTTCAAGTGCAAAATATGGAAACAAGTAGCAATTAGGAACTATAGCAACTGCAAGTATCAAATCAAGGTAACAATCTCCCTATATTACGGATTTTTGAAGTTTTTGAGTTGGTTTTTATGTGAACCGATTTCTAAGATTCAAGATGCAAATGTTAATGCATGTCATATATTATGATAGATTATCTGAATTCGAGCATGTATGTTGTTGTATACAAAAATTCAGAATCAGATTCGAAGTCTAAGTGTGATTTTGGAATTAAGTGTGTGTTTTAGTGTGTGTGTGTTCTTCGAAGTTTAAAGAAAAATAGACACAAATCGGATATTTTGGTACATAAGTGTTGGGTTCTAAGTTGGAATAGTTTATTTAAGTACATATCTGCAATTTTATATACAAAAACATGCAAAAAAATGGTCAAAAACATAATTCTGGTAAATATTGGAAATTTCACCAAGTATGAACTCGGTCCGGATCCATCCGAATTCGGATCCGTACCCAGTTCGGACCTACAGTGTTTCGGACCAACTACTATTTCGGGTCCATCCCAATCCGGACCCCAACCCATTTCGGACCTCTCCCCACTTCGGACATACAATATTTCGGATACTAGCCTACTTCGGACAAATGACTAATTCGGACACTACCAAATCCGGATCACTCATTTTCGGATCATACCAAATTCGGACCAAGGACCAATTTCGGACCAACCACAAGTCGGACCATCCGAATTCGGATGTGGTCCGAATTCAGAACCCAATTACATTTAATATTACAGAATACAATTTTTAAGCAATTACTGACATTACATCACTATTACACCTACTTTACAGATCATTGTGGTGTTATCAAAACACACATTGATTCAGGATCAAGTCACAAAACCAATCACTGTGAGTTGCAGATTATCATTTGAACATTTATTGTTACATTCATGTTTATACATTCAATGGCATGTTCACATTGTTCATATACTTCATTTGGCACTCATGAAATGATTTGTTGTTATGATGCACACTCGTACTTGACATGTAACACACATGTAGCTTGCGTTCATTTGAAAGTGCATCTATTTACATCATGCTTACACTGCATGATCATTACTTCATAATCTGATGCGACCTGGACTGGGGATGACAGCAGGCCACTGTCGGGGACTGATCATCCCACTCGTATCCCATCAGGTTCGGCACATCCCCGATCAGCATATTGAACTGCCACCCCATGCTAGCACTGCATGGTTTACTCACACATTGAGGCTTTCACTGCCGTTTTCACATACATGGGGCTTACACTGCCCATGGTTAAGCATTGCATGTAAAGAAATATTTGTTGTATGTATAATCTGTTATCTCACTAAGCATTTAGCTTACTGTTGACTCACCATGTTTTCAGGCAAATGCAAAAGTGTAGCTGGACCTTCCACTTAAGCATATCAAATCAATATCCCGGAGACTATAGAAGCTATTGGTACTTGAATGTAATAGCTTTGGGCTGGGATTCATTACTTCTAAAACAATTATGTTGATGTAATAGTTAGACTTTTATCACTGTAGACATGTATTCTATTGATTTAGTGTGGATGTGCTTAATTCTAATTTAAGTATTCAATTTCAATTATTATGATACTCATTGGGTTGTTAGTCGATCCTGGAGATTACAATTATATCATTAATTTAACAAGGGCGTCACAGTTTGGCATCAGAGCATTAGTTTGAGGTTTCAAGTGTCCGCGAGGACTTGGACTCAAACTTAGGTTATGATATTAGAATGAACTTCTAAGTAATGATCTGAACTAAGATAGGATTGACATGCACACGGGGAAACACAAAGGGTAACTGTACACTTAGGACTTACAAATAAATGTTCTAAATATAAGTTGTTATATTTCAGAACATGTCAGGAGACGATATGACTCCTCAGCAAATGTTCCAGATGATGCAAGCTCTCATGGAACAAAACAATGAGCTACAATCCAAACGAATGGCTGAGCAGGCTCAGTCATTTGCTGACCAATTAAGGGCCAGAGATGAGGCCGAGGCAAAACGAAAGGCCGATAAGCGAAAGCACAAGGGGCAACAACAGGACGACCAGGGAGAAAGGCAAGATGATACTGGGTCTTCCAACAGATCAAGGGGCTGTAGGTTTAAGGATTTCAAAAGTAACGGGGCTGTTACTTTTGACGGAACCGGTGATGCTGTTACAGCATTGGAATGGATCACCACCACGGAACGAACTTTCAGAATCAGCGACTGCGCTGATAAAGACATGGTCCGCTTTGCAACCGCTATGTTTGCAAGGGACGCTGTTATGTGGTGGGACGCAATGACACCTGTGTTGACGATGGAGGTAGTGTCACACATGTCATGGAGCGAGTTTAAGGAAGTGTTTTCTCAACAGTACTGTCCAGCCGACGAGAAGCGACGTCTCGAGGCAAAATTCCTGAACTTAACTCAGGGAACGAAAACGGTTACACAATATGCCGTTGAGTTCACCCGATTAAGTCTGTTCGCACCGCATCAAGTTGACACGGAAGAGAGAAAAATAGCCCGGTTTGAGGCCGGACTAGATTATGAGATTCGCCGAACCATGAGTGGGGTTCGGTATACAACGTTTGCTGGATTACTCGAGACTGCTCGGAATGTGGAGCAGATTGTCTTATTATCTGGATACGTAATCGGGTCAGCCGCCGCACCACCGACTCAACCGTCGCCGCCAAAAAGGCAGCGGGAGTCTGGATCCTCCCGATTCTCTCCTCAATCCCATCAACAGTCTTCATCACCAAAGAAAGGAAGAGCCTTTTCGGCCAGTTCAGAAATGAGAGACTGCAGACGATGCAGAAAAGCGCACTCTGGGGAGTGCAAGACTCGGGACATGTATTGTTTCTGCTGTGGGCAGAAAGGCCATCACTGGGAGCATTGTCCACGAAAAGATGATGCATGCTACAACTGCCACAAACTTGGCCATTTCTCAAGGGACTGCCCGAAACCCCCACGAGATCAGAATGCTCCACAATCAACAGCAAGATCTTCTGTAGCTTCCACGGCTCGCAGGGATCAATCTCAAAGGGCTCCAACAAGGGCGTTCCAAATCACAGCTGAAGAAGCAAAGGATGACCCGGAGGTGGTCACTGGTACGTTCTATGTTAACTCAATTCCTGCACGTATACTGTTTGACTCTGGAGCAAATCGTTCATTTGTCTCCACTACATTTGCTCGTCAATTTAACATGCCAACTTCCAAACTGCAATTTGTACTTGACATAGAGACCGCTAGCAATATGTTAGTAAAAGCAGACAAAGTATATAGGAATTGTACATTATTGGTAGAAGACGTAGTATTCAATATAGATCTGATCCCTATGGAGTTCGGGGAATTCGATGTCATAGTAGGCATGGACTGGTTAGTTCATAACGAGGCCCAAATCGTTTGCAAGAAAAGAATGATCAAGATTACCACTCCCGAGGGCCGAGACATATGCATTTATGGTGATAGACACAAAGGCGACTTATGCCTTATTTCAATTGCAAAAGCCCGAAAGCACGTTGCCAAGGGTTGTTCAGCTTACTTAGCCTACGCTGTCGATGCAAAGGCTGAAGTTCAATCTCCTTCTACCGTTTCTGTCGTTTCCGAATTTCCTGATGTCTTTCCAGAAGATATCTCGGGATTGCCACCTGATCGCCAAGTGGAATTCCGCATTGACCTCATTCCCGGAGCTGCTCCAATAGCAAAGGCTCCTTACCGTCTAGCCCCTGCTGAAATGCAGGAAATGATGAAGCAGTTACAGGAGCTACTTGACAAAGGTTTTATCCGCCCAAGTTCATCTCCTTGGGGCGCTCCTGTTCTGTTCGTCAAGAAGAAGGATGGCACATTACGTATGTGCATCGACTACCGGGAACTCAACAAAGTCACAATCAAGAACAAATACCCGTTGCCCCGGATTGATGATCTCTTCGACCAGTTACAAGGCGCAAGCTACTTCTCGAAGATTGATCTTCGTTCGGGTTATCACCAACTCAAAGTACACCCAGATGACATTCCAAAGACGGCTTTCAGAACTCGTTACGGACACTACGAGTTTCTGGTAATGCCGTTTGGTCTCACAAATGCGCCGGCTGCTTTCATGGATCTCATGAATCGAGTCTGCCGGCCAATGCTCGACAAATCGGTCATCGTGTTCATCGATGACATTCTTATATATTCAAAGACCGAAGAGGATCATGCTGCACATCTGAGAGAATTGCTAGAGTTGCTACGCAAAGAGCGACTTTATGCCAAATTCTCTAAGTGTGAATTCTGGTTGAGGCAGGTACGTCTCAACGTTTGAAACAATTTCATGATCCTTATACTCAATCATAAATTATTTTATTAACTTGTACCTCTTAAACAATCAATTCAGATCCAATTCTTGGGGCACGTGATATCTGGTGCTGGGATTGCTGTTGATCCTGCAAAGATCGAAGCTATCCAGAACTGGGAATCACCCCGCAACGCCTCAGATATTCGGAGTTTTCTGGGATTGGCTGGTTACTACCGCCGATTCATCAAAGATTTCTCAAAGATCGCCGTTCCGCTAACAAAGCTTACTCGCAAGAATGCTACTTTCTTTTGGAAAGAAGAACAGCAAGTAGCCTTTGACGAATTGAAGAAATTGCTAAGTGAAGCACCGGTGTTAGCCCTGCCTGAAGGGAACGAAGACTTTGTTGTCTATACAGATGCATCAGGCACGGGTTTAGGTGCTGTTCTAATGCAAAGAGGAAACGTCATAGCTTATGCTTCTAGACATCTCAAACCGCATGAGAAAGACTACTCTACTCATGATCTAGAGCTAACTGCTGTGACTTTCGCTCTCAAGTTATGGAGACACTATTTGTACGGAACCAAGTGTCAGCTCTACACCGATCACAAGAGTTTAAAGTATATATTCAGTCAGAAGGACTTGAATATGAGGCAAAGAAGGTCAATGGAGCTGATAAAAGATTACGACTGTGAGATTCTCTATCATCCAGGGAAGGCCAACGTAGTGGCCGATGCCCTAAGCAGGAAAGCGTACTGCAAGGCATACTGTTATGCCTTGACTTCCACAATACTGACGTCCACTATCATAGACGATGTAAGGGCTGCTCAGTTGCAGGCCTTAAAGGAGGAGAATGTAAAAGACGAAAATGTCAGGATTCAGTTGCCATTAATGCAAGATGATGGAACTGGACTAAAGGGTGTGTATGGCAGAGTGTGGGTTCCCAAGTTCGGGAACATGAGAGATGTAATTCTCGAGGAGGCTCATCAATCTAAATTCTCAATTCATCCTGGCAGCACAAAAATGTACAACGACCTGAAGGCCGATTTCTGGTGGCCAGGATTGAAAAGAGATGTCGGTCAGTATGTTGAAAGGTGCAGAACATGTCGTCTAGTCAAAGCAGAACATCAACAGCCCTATGGTAGTATGCAACCTCTTCCTATCCCGGAATGGAAGTGGGATCATATTACTATGGATTTCGTAACCAAGCTACCTAAGACTCGTCGTCAACATGACGCCATTTGGGTCATTGTTGACCGATTAACCAAATCTGCTCACTTCATACCAATCCGAGAAACCTACTCACTGGACCGACTTGCCCAGATCTACGTAAACGAAATCGTTATTAGGCATGATGTGCCTAAGTCTATTGTCTCCGACCGAGATAGTAGATTCACTTCTAATTTCTGGACTGCTCTGCAAAACGGTCTTGGTACTCGTATCGCAATGAGTACTGCCTATAGACCCCAATCTGATGGTCAAAGTGAAAGAACAATTTTAACTCTCGAAGACATGCTCAGAGCCTGTGTCATGGATTTGGGTAGTAACTGGGACGATCACCTCCCATTGGTTGAATTCTCCTACAACAATAGTTACCATTCCACTATCAAGATGGCACCGTTCGAGTCTCTATATGGCAGAAAATGTAGGACTCCAACCTGTTGGAGGGAAACAGGAGAAACTCCAATAGCCGGTCCTGCTTTGCTACAAGAAACGAACGAAAAGATCCAACTCATTCGACAGTACATGAAAACGGCACAAGATCGGCAAAAGAATTATCACGATCGCCGACACAAAGCAATAGAGTTTCAGAAGGACGATTGGGTCTACTTAAAAGTTTCCCCAATGAAAGGTGTTACAAGATTCGTAAAGCGAGGAAAGTTATCACCTCGATTCATAGGACCCTTCAAGATACTAGAAAGAATTGGAAATCAGTCCTATCACTTGGACTTGCCGGAAGAGTTATCAGGAGTTCACCCGGTCTTCCACGTAGGATACTTAAGAAAGAGTCTGGTGCCCGAGAGGGAACCATGGACT
>JAANYP010009099.1:0-10955 GCA_020465985.1 Centrapalus pauciflorus | reverse complement strand
AAGATGTCAAATCTTCAGAAATTCCTTGAGATGGATCACGAAGTTGGGAAGGCAAATGCACCGCCTAAGCTGATGAAAGTTGAGGACTATTACTGGTGGAAGGATCGATTTACAGATTTTGTACGATTCAATGATATGCGCATGTGGGTGTGCATAGATGAAGGGTACATTCTGCCAGTATCTGAAGTTGAAGGCCGTCAAAAGGTCTTGTCATACCAGATGATGAAAAAGGATGACAAGAAATTATTTGAAGCCGAAAACAAAGCTTTTTCTTTAATCCGAATGGCGTTACCGCAAGATATTCTACACACATTCCGGACTCAGAGGACATCAAAAGAACTTTGGGAGTCGCTTGAGAAAAGGTGTGAGGGAAATCCTCGGGTTAGGAGAAAGCGTACAGAGCTATTAAAACAACAGTTCGCCATCTTCAAGGCGTTAAAGGATGAACAATTGAATGATACTATCACTCGGTTTTATCATCTATTAACAGAGCTTGAAAGTCACGACATTGAGTATAGCGACACAGAAAAGAATAACAAGCTTTTGGATGCCTTACCAGCCAAATGGGCGATGTATGTGGCTATGATTAAGCTTGATGAGGATAAGTACTATACTCAATCGTTGGAGGATGTAGTGGGAACGCTGAGGGCGTATCATTTCGAGTTATTGAAGGCTGAAACGGATTATGAACAAGTCCAAAATCCGGCAATGTATTTCGGAAAATCAACACCTTCAGTGACAGCTGATATGAAGACAGCTACAGCGTTTTTCACAGGAGAAATTGCGTCACCAGCTGAGCCAGAGGAAGCACAACGTAGAGCTTTCATAGGGTTTAGTGGACCGGATGAGCAGCCACAAGCATCTACTTCAGGATCATCGTCTCAGGGATACACAAAAATGCCAATGAGTGCTAAAACTGCAGAGGAGCAACTGAAGCTTCTAGCATCGTTTGTAGCGGCTTACGGGAATTGTATTCAAGGGAAAATAATTGATCCAGCTTTATGGGAAGAAGATTATGATCAGGTGGATCCGGATGACTTGGAACAAATGGACCTACAATGGCAATTGGCCATGGTCACACAGAGATTGAAAAGGTTCATGAAAAGAACAGGAAGAAGTATGAGTGTGAACAATGTAGGATTCGATAAGTCAAAAGTTAGATGTTATAACTGTCAGGGGTTGGGACACTTTGCGAGAGAGTGTCAAAGACCTAAGATTGATAATCATCAGAACTTAGGACGTCAGCATTTAACCAGTTCAGGGAATCAAAGATCAGGGAATCAGGGTTCAGTGGCTGGTTTACTTGCTAATGTGGGGTCTAACAGACAGTTAGATGGCACATATGATTGGAGTACACATCCAGAGACTAATGCTAGAGCCTTCATGGCTGAAGTCACAGAGACTGGAAGTACGGGAGCAGAAGAGGAAGAGAAAGAGGATACACAGTTTTCTGATTCAGAACCTTTGGTGCTGGAAATTGCTGAGGAGCTAACTACGCTGGAGTTTGCAGCTCAGATGGCCAATATCAAATCTGATCGGAAACAGTTAATTCTAAACTCTTCTACTTTTCATGATTTATGTGCTTTATGTACTACTTTGAATGATAAATTGAATTTAGTACTAGAAACATATTCATCTATGACTGCTCAAATTCAATCCTTAAAATCAGATAATGCTAATTTATTAGACATTAAGGAAGATCTTCAGGCCAAACTGAGAAATGATGCTCAAGATTTCCTAGTTCTGAATGACAAATTGATTGAACAAAGTGTCAGGAATGAACTACTTTATGAGCATGTAGAGTCACTGACCAAAGAGATCTCTCTTAGAGATAAGGAATTAGCTGAGTCTAGTACTAAGGTTGATAAGGCCAATAGCAATCGTGTACCTACTGCTCAGGATGAGACCAATGATATGGTTAACTCAGAGGTAGTCAAGGTAACTGAGTCCTATGAAGTATCTTCAATTACTCCTCAGGTTAGACAAACAATACAGTGTGTTCAGTCTAGTTGTAATTCAAACCTAGAAGAGGAAAATACTGTAAGCATTGTTAACAAAGGGGAGTTAAAACAAGCTGTTGATACAGACAATCAGGGTATTAGTAAGACACCTAGGTCAAAGAGTGCCTATAAGAAATCTATTGACAAGATGTCTTGCTTTAAGTGTCATGAGAAAGGACATGTTGTTTCAGGTTGTCCCTACAAAAAGTCAGAGTCTTCATTAAACATAGGGAAACAAGAGCAGCAAATCTTAAAAACAATGCCTAGTGATGCGAGCGGGAGTAGTTCTCGAGTTTCTGAGAAGAACTCCGTTGAGGTGTCACGTATAGGTAGTTGTCAATCATCGGTGTCTCTTAGACAAAATGACGGACTTAGGATTAATTCCCCGAATAGATCTCCTAGTCAATCAATGTCTGGCCTCCATACCATTATTAGGAAAAATTCACCTAAGAGGAGTCACACTCTAGTTAGGTCTAATTCTCCTAATAAGCATACGACACCAGGTACAGCCCGGAATTATGAGACTGAAATGTACCATAACAAAAATTATTCAAGGGCTGAAACGAAAAGACCAATACAAAGGTCGAGAATGGATGTTAATCATTCAGCTTCACAACAGATTCTCAATCAAAAATCCAAGTCACCTGAAAGGAGAGATGGGTATTTGAAAGAATTCAAGTTTGTGGATGAGGATGGTATTACCAAGTCAGTCATGGCTTGGGTTCCCCGTGATAACTAACTTTTCTTGTTTAGTGTGCAGGAGTTAACTACAGATCCTAATGACAAATGGTTTATGGATAGTGGTTTCTCTTGATACAGGACAGGGGTACAAAGGACGAAACAGCAGGTATGCTCTCTGGGTCCTTAGACCAAAGTGCGAAGTTATAAGGGAAACACGTAAGGTGTGTCAATTGTGTCAGTCTGTATAAACAATGCGAATCTAGTCACAAAAGCATTTGTTAGTTCATGCTTTGGGTTGTTAGTTCAACTGAATGGCATGTGTAATCCAAAGTAACTTGACCTTAGGCTATTTTATTTCTTTTTATAGTAAGTTAGTAAGTTACTTTATTAGCTTATTATTATTTATGAAAATCAAAATAAAAAAAAAAAAAGAAAAGAGAGAATATCAGAAAATTGAGTTAAGTCTTAGATGCATAGGTTCAAAGTGACGAAAATTAGCACAATCGTTACAAACTCTAAGTGTTTAGGCTTTCACACATAATGCAACTAAACTCTAAGTGTTATACTTTATTTAGTTTGATGTGTTGGTAGGCATGATACATATAGGGAATCTCAAGGCTAATAAAATATTCTAGAAAAAGTCAAGCGTGTCACTAACTTAGATGTACGACCAATCGGTCTTAATTTTTATGTACAAGACATACAAACTTTGAGTCTAAATGAGGTATGCAAACTTTCTGGGGATGTATGGAAACATCAAATACATCTTAAAATGGAATGAATAGAAAAATCATATAAAACTGAGAGTCGAAAACATGCAACTCTGTTGTACGTAAGTACAGACCTGTTGTCTCTGTTTAGATTCGGGTTAGCAGATATGTCGCTCTGTTGTACGTCAGTACAGACCTGTCACCGCTGTCTGCTAACTTTAAAAATAAACTTTAAGTCAAACTAAGACACCTTGTTGTATGAAAATACAGACCTGTGTCCGATGTTTGTCTTTTAAAGAAAGTTTGCAAATACCAACAAGTTAGAATCTTTGTCTGTGTGCCTTGATCATAAAAGTATGTCTATGTCTGCGTCACGTAAGAAAATTTCCTGATAAATAAAAAGGCCAAAGGATATTCCGAAATGTAGCATGTTTAAAAGGGGTAAAATACCAACAATCGGCTAAATAGGTATGTCACGACAAACAAACAAAGGAATAAAACATTCCTAAGTGTGAAAGTTTAAGTACTGAAAGTTAGTATCAGACATCGCTATCTGATTGAATCTTTCTTTGACTATTCTCGCCAAAAATATACTATTTAGTGTAGGTTAGAGTAGCTTAAGTTTAAAATTAATTTTATTTTATTTTATTTTTATCTTCAGTAGGATAAAAGGTCAAAGTTTCTAAGGATGCATGATTGGTTGAATAAACAAATATTGCGTGAAAATCTGTTGCTTAGTGTGATTGGTTCTGCAAAGGTTGTAAACCTCCATTACATGAAAAAGTTGAAACAGTTGAATTTTATTCAAAGATTTTCAAAATTTTCATTTAAGTGTTGAAAAAGTTGAAAATTGTTCAAAGTTTTTCAAAACTTACGAGGTTGGTACTATTTAAACAAAGGTAATGATAGTTTCTCTCGAACTTAGTTCTCGTGTTTGGTTTACGCTATAAACCTTCAAAAACTTTAAGTAGGAGAGTTTCATTTTATCTTTATCCTTGAATAATGATTTTAATGTCCTACTAACATCTAATGACTTGTTTCATGTGTTGATTAAGTCTATACAGTGTTAGCCTTGAATTATTCACAGAATTACAGATTCTTCAACTGACAAAGGCGATTTGTGAACTTCATGCCAAGTTGGATCAGACAAAGACTGATCAGTAGCAGCAGATTGCAAATCTGGAGGCTATATTGGCATCTGGTTGAAAGATCATCCATCTCAGGGGGAGAAATAGTAGAGAGTGGAGAAATCGTAGAGAAGCTGTCCTTCGAAAAAGATAAGTCAAAGAAGATAGCTCGAATAGTGAGCGGGCAGATCTTTCAAGACAGTAGTGAGCTGGCAGATCTTTCAAATATTGGCTCTCACTGCTGATCCTCAGGGGGAGTCAGTGTCCAAAGCTACTGACAATAGGAAAGACAAGGATTCAGAGACAACTGAAGTAACTGAAGACATGGTCTGACCGGAGCATTGTCAGAGTAATTGAAGATGACTTAGAACTTTTTCCGAAGTGTTATGAATGCATCACTCGATGAAGGTGTTATGAATGATTATCAGAATGGGATAGATCTAGAGATGCAGAAGACTGCTCTAAATGATGAATCAGATTCTGAAGTTAGAAGTGACTAATTTAGCTTAGAAGGACCGTATAATCTAGGAAGACAATTCTGGGCTGAGGTGTTTGCAAAAATTGTCAGAAGAAAGGGTCGTACTGCAGATTTGAGAGGTTAGTCTAAGAGGTATTAGAAGCGCTGTGGTTCAAAGGAACGTGGACTAAGTTAGAGAAGCGATTCAGAATCATCAGTCATGGATAACGAGGAGAAAGGGTGATCTCGACACTCATTGTCATTAAAGCAAATAGTCTATCAAGATCAATGAACAAAAACTAGAAGCTATCGTCTAGGGGGAGTCTGTTGGTACATTCAGTGTGACGACAGCAGTCTAGTTTTGTTATTGATAAGACAAGTTCTTAGGTGATCTTAGAATACAAGGCTTGGCATTCGAATCTGTGATAGATTCGAATGTAGCCATAGATTCGAATTGTTTAAGGCTTGGGATTCGAATCTGTGATAGATTCGAGTCTAGCCTTAGATTCGAATGGGCTAGATTCGAGACTGTCAATATGGAAGACTCGAATGGGCTTTGGGCCAGATTCGAGTTTGACCCACATCAGACTCGAATCAGGGTCTATAATTAGGGATAGACTCGAGTCATTAGTAGACTTTTTGCAGAATTCGTGAGGAATTAAGCAAGAGGCGATCTCGAGTTTATCAGCTAGGTGAGTGCCGTTTCGGAGAGAATTAGTACGTAGGATCGTTCGTGTGTCGTTCGTTCAGCGTCTAATAGTCTCCGTGTTCCGTTGGTTGAGAGTTGTCCGTCTAACCGTCAACGAGGATTCCGCACTCGTTCACGGATCCGCGTCTAGATAGATCTTGCAGTCGTAGACCTTACAAAACCTGGTCTTCAGATAAAACCTAAGCTACAGTGATTCTCCCTCAATAAAATAATCAATGATATAAAAATATGTCATTTTTGTGATTAGATTATATATATCGGTGGTAACTAATAAGGAAAAAAGAAATTAAGGATAAATATGAGTTTTTCATTCTCTTACTCTCTCATTGATCTGCTTCCAAGAGTATCATTTAATTATCCACCCTCTCTCTCCTTCATAATACCTCCTTAGAGAAAAGAAAACTATAGTCGTCATGTTTGTTTCTTTTCACCTCTCTTCACCTCTTCATCTTGAATCATGAACGAATATAATGCTTCCATTACCATTAGAGGGAAGGGAGTAGTGAAGTCGAAGGCTTCAGCCTTAGGCCAACTCAGAGGAGGCCGGCGGGCACATCACCCCCGGACCTCTGCCCCCTCTTCCTTCCACCCCTCCTCAGCTCACCTATCTGTCCACTGCTTCTATTATTTTTATTTTATATTATTTTTTTTTGATTTTTCACTTTATAAATATTCAACTCTCATATATTTCACTACCACACATTTCGATTTATACAGCTCTCAACTTATATATTACTCTCTTTTACTATTTTATTTTCGTTTTATTTTTATTGTGATGAATCCGTAATCGAGAAGCACATAATAACATTCGATCAAATCTCGTGGAACATATTGTAATTGTCCAAATAGCAAATTTAGACGACTAATTTGTATTTTTTTTATGTTTATCTAGTTTTTGTAATTTCAGTTTTTAGTTCGTAAGTTTTTATATTTTTTTCGTAATTTTGTTATGTAATCGTTTTTAATATTTGTAAAATTAATTATTTCATATTTAATTATTTAGTTATTTAATTAATTAAAATGAATTTCTTTTAAAAATATTAAGAAATATGGAAATGTTTAGAAATGTGGGTATTTCCAACTTAGAAATGTGGGAAAGATGGATAGAGAGAATCTGACGTGACGTTGATGTGAACAAAAAGATGAGAAGTGGGAAAGACAACCACTCCCATCACCCTTAGAGTTTTCCAAAAGATGAAGATGAAGTTTTCGTATATCATCATCATCTTTGTTCATCACCATCATCGAAAGTTTTGAAAATTCTCATTCATCATCATCACCTTTGTTTATCTTCTATGGTTTTTGAAGCAGGCTTCTTGAAGTGTGTTTTTCATCTTTTAGGATTTTTCATGTTTGACGCAAAAAAGAAAGAAAATAAAAATGATTTTGAAGCTTTCATCACAAACAAAGCCTGCAATCGTGGTTATGATTCTGTATTTTTTCTAAAGTTTGTAACAAATTTGAGGTAGTTAGTATAGATATTTAAAATTATGATTCTGTGTTTTTTGATTTTATTTTTTTAGTTTCAGATTGTATTCGATATTATATATGGAATACATAATATTCAATATAAAATATATGATATCCGGTTTATAATATTATTACCACACTCAACACAAACATTCTCATCTTCACCTAAATATTCACTTAAGTCTTCACCAACATGATAAAGAAACATGGTCATCGTACCTTGCTTTTTCACATATGATTTTCCTTAAACCACCACATTACATCATTTTACCAGGAACAAAGTAATAAACCCCATAAAATAGACAATCTGTTTCTTTATGTAAAAATGAAATCAGACCATGTAAACTCATGTTCCAAAAATCAACATTCCTTAGAATCTTAAAATCACCATAATCATAACTAAGTGGTTTCATTCAAAATATAACAGCATAATGAAGCTCCACATATATCATTTTACCACCGCCAGAACTCGATGACATCATCAAACACTCGTAATGGCATAGAATCGTCGCTTTTCAACATGATAGATACGAAATTGTACCAAGAATCAGTAGTCAACAACATATTTTGTAAGAAATCATTCAAGAAAGATTAGCACGTGCCTGAAACCCTCTTAGGATCGATGCTTGTTCTGTGTCACTTCACTCTAATGAAGAGAACGATTCCCGCTCATTTAATAGGAACCAGATAACTACACTTACCGATTGAGTAGGTTGCGCTGCTAATCTTGCATTAAAGGAGAGCAAACCAACAGTTTACTGCTTAATTTGTGACAAATTGTTAGACTTATTTTATCGTAAACAAGTATAGTGTTCAATATGTAATAATTTAATATTTATGTTCTCTTTCAGTAAGGGCTTTATTAATTAAGTCTATGGGCTTAAGCTTTTTAGGGTTTAACTTAAATAGTCTAGTCTAGGGTTTTATGTATGTAGCTCAAGGTACTGTCTTACTTGGAAGAGAGAAAACTTTTGTTCATCATTGTTCATCTTTGAAAGTTAATCTAATCATTCGGTTACCCTTATATTTATTCATCTTGTTCATTATTATAGTTTATGCTTGATTATTTGGGGGTAACAAGGGGTATCAAAGCTACAAGATTATTTTCGATTGATTTGAAATTATTTTCACGATTATTAATTTGTTCTAAGATTTTTTTTCAAGCCAAAATCGTCTTGTACATCAATCTGAATTTGCAAGCTATTTACTTTCGCAACTCAATTTGTTTACCTCATAATTCACAATTATTGACTTTTGCAAATTAGGTTTCATTCGCATCTTGTGTACTACGTCTCTGACTTCAAAATTTCAATTTGTGTTCAGAACATATTGTTTTTGCAATTTTGACTTTGCAATTTATATACAACATTTCGCAACATTCTGTTTTGCTTCAAAATTTATTTACAACATTTCGCAATTTGCATTATGCAGCATTTGCGTTTGGTTCGCATATTTTTTTCTCTTTAGTGGTGTCAAGGTGAGTCTTGGATGTATTATACTTAAGTTCCTCAGTTCTGTTTCTTTGTAAGGCTAAAAAAAAAAAAATTAAGTCTCAGATCTTTTTTTTTTGTGAGTCTTAATTGTTAATCTGTTAAGTCTCGGATCTTACGTTTTTTTCTGAGTCATAATTTTTTTTCCTTTAAGTCTCGGATCTTTTTTTGTGAGCCTTCATTTTTTTATCTTCGTAAGTTTCGGATCTTTGTTTTTGTGAGTCTTAATTTTTTTTATCTTCTTAAATTGGATCTTATTTTTTGTTAGTTAATTTTTTTAATTATATTCTTAAGTCTCGGATTTTTTTTAATCTTCTTAAAATACTTAGTTTATTTTATAGTCTCTTATCCTATTCTAAGTTTTGAACTCATTCCTAAACTAAGTCTCGTACCAACATTGAATTATTTTTTCATTATGTCAGAGTTCGTCAAAAATAAAATATTATTTTACCAAGTTTGATATTTTTTCTTTATTTATTTTTGTTTTGTCCGAGTTTGTAATTTTATTATATTAAGTGTGAGTTTGTTTTCTTTATTGATTTTTTTCTTTCTAGTTTATTTTTGTTTTCATTTTGACTCTAGTTCCATCAGCATTGAACTCGTTTCGTTCAAATACTCAAATAAATCTGTAATCTTCAAGATCCAATCAAGCATAAAATGTCAAAGATGTCTTTAGTTGAGAAGCAAGCGACAGTTCAAAGGCGAATGTTGAGCATGGCATTAGAGACGTACCTGATTATACGGACTCTACCCACTCTGAATCAGGACGTAAGGTACATTCTTCTCTTGATATTCAATATTGCAATGAAGTTAATGAGTTGAATCCCAAATTGTGTGCTCTTAATAACGTACTTCAAGCAGAAAAGGTTCAATCTAAAGTTTTTCGTGATAACTGGATGCATGAACATAATCTATTTATAAAACTTCTTTGGGAAAAAGCTAAGACTGGTGATGCGAATACTAATCTCAAAAGTTGTTTAACCATGACAAATGAGACTAAGGATTCATTGAAATTTGAGCTATCTGATCTTACAAAACGTTATGAGGTATTGCACTTTGAGAATATTGATAGCAAGAAAAAATTCAAAATGATTGAAAAGGAAAGAATTGATCTGTATGTCCGTATCAAAGAACTTGATGATAAATTTCTCAAACGCCGACAAACAGATTAAACCATTCACCTGAACAAGCCTAAGCAGACACGTTTTTATCACTCTATGGAAGGCATCGCTTTTGAAAATCCAAAAACTCTTCATAAAGTGTCGATGATATTGCCCACTCTGTATGATTTCAATTACATGATATGGGGATACAAAGCCATTTTCCATAAATCATCTGACGATGCTTTGAATCAAGAGGATCTTAACTGAAAAAACATAAAAAAAATACTCAAACCTTCATGGCCTATGAGCAACTGCCCAGAGCCCAATTCACTATGAGGGGCCCAAAAATATATATGTTAATACAGCCTAGCTGTCCAGTATTAGCTTATATGTTTTTTGCTTGATAAAAGATATAAACATTGTGTTGGTTCAGCTGGCAGTCATCATATCTTTGAATCCTAATGCTGAGGGATCGATTTCCATTTTATGCATTTTTACTTTATTTTATATCTCATCATTACCACTTGGATTTTCATCTACATATATGTAGGTCCCAAGAGGTTCCCAAAGTATATAGCTTTAAGCTGTAGAGGGGGGGGGTGAATACAGCTATTTAAAAACTACACACTATTTTCTTAATGTTTGTATGTATTATCAACAAATTGTTAATTACAAACAAGCTTGAATGCGGAAATGTTCAAGCTGAGATGACAGATTCACTAGTCTAAGACAGACTCAAACTAGTTAACAATGAATACTCTCACTAAGAAGCACTCACTGTGTTTACAAGACTCAGAGGAACAGCTTATGTAGAACAGCTTAGACACAAAGAAACTGTATTACACAATCAGACTTGCATGCATGAAAAACACACTTGCACGTTCACTCTTGGTTTCAGCACTTAGCTTATTTTGGCTTGCTTATTCTTTCTGACCTTAGAAGCTTCCTTTTATACTCTCTCAGAGGATCTAAGAGAAACTTCTTCATTGGACGGAATGAAAAAGGAGAAGTCTTGTTTGAAAAGACAACATAACCTTTTCTGCACTTTCTGAAAAGCAGACTTGTCTTCTTGTGTGCAGAACTTTTGTCTTTTCACTTTGTCTACTGTTGCATTTCCTTTAACTAAATAAGGAATGTCAACTTTGCGTCTTTCTTCCTTGTAAAGGCCTATTTTGATATAAGAAAAAGGTCTGTCACCCTTTTTCAAA